>JASAOB010002840.1:0-86339 GCA_030849825.1 Herpetomonas tarakana
AGAGTACACTGAAGTGCCAAGTCAGCTCGCATCAATGGCTGTCGTTCTACTGCTGGCGCTTAAAGAGGGCCAGAGTACAGTTTTCTCTGCCGTACATCACACTTGAGACCACAGTATTGGGATCTGTGATGAGAGTGCCTTCGCAGTACAGATCGTGGTTCTTCATGTCCAGGAAAGGACGCGGTTGTTTGCGCGCTTCTTTAAAAAGAGCCTCCGCAGCAGCTTTGCTTTTCCCTTCTGCGAGTGCATTGTCATAAAGCATATTGCCATAGCTGTGTTCGAAGTAGTCGAGGAGTTGGCGAGCCGTACACTCCTTCGCAATCACCATCTCTGTGTACACCTTGCGGGGATCAAAGTAGTTGCACACCCGAACAGGTATGAAGACTTTATAGGTGCACATCCGTACTTCCCGTCCAGCGATGTCACGATCCATACCGTTCCACATCGAATTTTCAGGAATGTCAAAGTGCTCGTACGACGCTTTTATCGGTATCTGATGTTCCTTCTTCCACCAGTTCTGTCTGGGCAAGGTGCTGGTTGAAGTGGTACCAACAGGGTTCACTTCCTGCGCTGTCGCTTGGGTCTCCACCGGAGCTTGGATCGGGCCGACAGTTCTACAAAAGTTGTCGAGCAACGAGTACATCGGGGTCAGCTGTTGCTCCGCGGGCCTCGCGTTGCCATTCCCACTTCGGACGCTGTCCGAGCTCAGGGAAGACCAGTACTCAGCTCGAGGTGGCGACACAGCCCTGTTTTGCGGATTCGCGGGCTGGCTCGATACCGTCACCTGCGTCGTCGTCGTCGTGCCACCCCCCGCCCCTCGGTCGGTGTCGGAGTCCCTGAAGCAGGAGTAGTCGCTGGTGAATCCTGCCAACTCTCTGAACGAGTCCATGCCATAGTACTCCCCAGTGCGAGGCTCGGAGAATTGGGACGAGTTCAGGGCGGTGCTGGACGTCCTGTGCAGTTGGGGAGAGCGTGTGCTTGGCTTCGCCTGTGTCGTTCGGTTCTGAGGCTTCACCTCCGGTGGCTTCGGGACGTTGGTCCACTGGGAAGCCTCGGCCGTCGCTGGGAGCGAGCGGGGAGGGACCGACTGTGTGTTGGCATCGTTTCCCGCTCCCGTGCCAGAGGGGGATGCGTTGGAGAGGGGGGCTCCCTGTGAAGTGGCGCTGGCCTTTGGCTCCGTGGTTGTGGGCACGGGTTTCACCTCGGCTTTCTTACTGGGTGGAGCTGCTTTCTGCGTCGCCTTGGGCACAGGAGTTGACTTCGTACGGTGCTCTGTCTTGGACGGCGCTGCTCTCTGCCCTAGTCGGGCAACCGCAGCGGGGATGGATGTCAAGAGGCGTGCTGCCCATGTACTTTGCACCGGAGGCACAGCCGTTTCCTGGACGACGGATTCGACGGGGGCCGCCACAGCCTCCCTCGCAACAGGCTCCGCGCTGTTCTGCGTCTCCGCCGCAGCGTTTGCGGGGGTGGGGTTGTCCTCCGTGCTGGCAACGGGATGGACGAGGGGGTTCCCTTCCTTGGGCGGCTCAGCCACCTCCTCACTGGGCAGTGGCTTTGCCTCCTTCTTCCTTCGGCGACGGCACACAAAGAGGACAATGGCGCAAGCAATCACAATGACGCCCACTGGCACACCCACACCAATGCCAATCTTCGCCCCTTTGGACAGACCGGAGGAGCGCGACTCCGAGCCAGGCGGGTGCGCAGGCCACAGCGCCGTCGCGTTCGCCACCACCGTCGCACCACTGTTCTTCGTCGNTCGCGCGTCTCCAGCAGCGTGAAGGCACAGTCACGCGACGCCGTCGCCACAGCACCGTCCGTGTACACCACCACAACATCCTCGTGGTCCGCATCCTGCGGCAGCAGCGCCGTCATGATGCCATTCACATTCGTGGCGGCCTCGCTCGGCAGCACACGCTCCGCGTTTGGCACGCTGAACTCCACACGGCCCTTCAGTGGGATGGCACTCGCAGTGAACTGGACAATGTAGTTCGTGCCATTGTACCGGAGAATCGCACCAGAGACCGTCGCCGGCAGCGCGGAGCCCGCCCTGCTCTGGTCAAAGAACTGGACAGTGCCGGTGCACGTGGAGCTGCCACTGGTGCTCGCGCAGCCGTCGCTCGGGGTGACACAGTTCCCGTACATGGTCATGCGCACGTCGTCTTCGGTTCGGTTCGCGAACCCGCAGTACCCGTTGCAGTTGGTCCTGTCTATGGGCTCCGGGCTCACGTGTGCGCCGGCGTAGTCGCGCCCCTGTCGTGCCATCTGGTAGCTCGTGAATGGGTTCTCGAAGGCTGCGCTCAGGGAAAGCACCGTGCCGGCGGGCTGCTCCTCCCACAGATTCCACGCCGTGCCGTTGATCACGGCCACGTAGCGCACCTCGAAGTCCATGAAGGCGAGTCGGTAGATGTCGTAGTCCAGAGTGTTCCTATCCTTACACACACTCTCGTAGAACCTCCGCTCCTCGCCAGTACCGCAGCTGTCGTCCTCCTGGCTGCCGAGGTACACCATCACACATTGGCCACCACAGAACTGCACCTCGCCGACTTCACCCTTGACATCAGTCGCAGCAGTGCAGATCACCGTCGACGCCGCTCTCTCCTGGCAGAAGGAAAAGGCGAAGTAGGAGCCTTTGCCATCGCGCCACTTCTCTTCCGCGAAGGAGTTGCTGAGTTTGGCAAAAGCACTTTTGATATCCATATCTGGGTTGTTGGGTATTGGAGAACATCTGTTTGCGGGAGTCGATATCCAAGCTGCCGCCACGGCGCTGTCTGCTTGTATGGTGTGACCTTGGCCGCTGACGACAATGCAAGCCCGCACACCATCGGGTGTGTCCAGCGTCGCGTCAACGGTGTTCACGCACGTGCCCGCGTCGTCGCACGAGATGGCCAGCTGGGTGTCGCTCGTCGGAACGAGGTGATTCGCCGCACTCGTGTCGTCCAGGCAGTTGGTGACGGTGGCGGACATGCTTGCACGAGCTTCTTGGCGGGGGAATAGCGCTTCAGTCTCTGAGCGAAGCTACAGCAACAACAGTGTGGGGTATATAGCAAGAGACAGAGTACAGTAAACGGACAAAGAAAGAGGGAAAGTAAAGGCAGAGGGAGGGAATAGAAATGGGTGTGGAGAGGGAAAGATGAGTGAAGAGAGAGTGGAGATGGCGAAAGGGAGAAGGGATTAACTTGGGTGGGTTGGGGAAGACGGAGGGGGTGGAGGAAGGAGCTGATGGATTGGTGTGTGCATCTGTGTGCTGCTGCAGCACATGAGAGAAGGGGGAAAAAGGGGATGTCCGTCCTCCATCCAGTCTCACGCAGATCCCTCTCTCCGTGTCGCGTCGTCGTTGGTACCGCTGATGAGTCCACAGTACCATTGGTGGCGGGGAGATTATCCCAGATGTGTTGTGTCGAGAGCGGTGCATGCCGCGTGGGAAGTAGCAATACGAAATCAAAGCTAATTGGAAGGTCTGACGGCGCGGCGCAGTGAGGGATTCCATCGATGTGTGTCAGTTCCATCTGAGTGGGGCGTGAGCTCCTATTTATCCTCTCCTCGTTGGCACTTCTTCTATCTGGGTGTAGAGGGATTCTCACAGCCCCTCCCTCCATCGTTCGCACTAGAGCAATGGATGGTGGACTCAGATTTGCCATCGTCAGGAGACTGGGTTGCTTGGCCATCCTCCGCCTCATCACCTGGAAACCAAGGACCGAGAAGGTGTCGTGAACCAACACCGCCGCGCCTCCTCCGTGGGCATTTCAAGCTGTCAGAAACAGGTGTAGTTGCTGCATGAGGTGCCGTGCTGTTCCCCCTCGTAGAGATGTGTTTCCCGGGAGGAGAGAGATGGAGGTATCTGTCGCTTGTCCACCATCTTCGCTGTGGAGAGAGCTTCTTTCTGGCCAGCAATCCACGTGTGTTCCACCGAGCGCGCCGCACCATTGGGCCCGGGGCTAGCCTCGATGCTACCGCACAGCGTCGACATGTGCTGCTAGGAAGCGGGTCCAAGTGTGGAGCGGAGAGTACTCCAGGCAGTGCCAGTGAGGTGGTGCCCTGCCTTCCCCCTGTGCGCCGAGCCCAAGCACCGTCCTCCAACACACCCGCGTGGGGTGCGGCTGTTGGCACCCCCCCCTTTGTCGCGGCGATGGACCTTGGTGCCGTGGTGAGGTGGCCGCCGGTATCATCAGAGGCCTACGGAGGTGTAAGGAGAGCAAAAACAGAAGTGTTATCAGGTGAGGGAAAGGGGAGATAGCAGAAAGAGTAGCCGACACACGACAGCTGCCGGGGTCACACTGAGGCAGTGCTCAGCACAGGGGGGGGGAAGGGAGTGAGAGAGAAGGAGAGCACACGGAGGATGCAGTCGGCTGGACCTGGCGCAGCAAGTTGGGATGGAGGAGGCGAGTGGGGACATGATTTCTGACCCGATCGGTGGGTTGGGCCTCCCTCATTTACTCCTTCATGAGCAAACTTGCCGGAGAAGGAGTGACCACATCGCTGATGCCGCCGGTAGAATCCCTCTTCTCCTGTTTGCTTTCGTGTCTCCACCACAGAGGAGTGAAGTGATGCTTGTCGTTTAGTTAGTCGGGATTATCCGCGGTGTTGGTCACAGGGTGAAAGGGTGGGGGGGGGGGGAGATGATTAGGAGACACGACACGAAGAAAGGAGGGGGAAGGGCTTCGTGCATGTGGATGTGGATGTAGATGTTGGTGTGAGGGGAAGCAGATTCACAGGGATGCTATCTGCCCGGGCACGCATCGACACACACACACACACGCAGAGCCTCTCGTTCATGAAGAGGGAAGGCTCAAATATCAGTCTCCGGCTGCCCGTCATCGTCCGCTGCGTCTGCGCGCTTTCTGCGGCGCTTCCGCTGCGGCTCGTCCTCGTCCTGCTGCGCGGCGTCCTCGTCGCCGGTGGCCCCTCGGCGGTGCGCCTTGAAGCGACGCAGGTTCAGCTCGGACACGCTTTGCTTGCCTACGTGAATCTGCCCCGTGAGGTTGTTCATCCCGTCCGTCTGCACGTTCTCCTGCGTGGAGCGCATTGTGGCGAGGACTTCTCGCGGGACCTTGCAGGCGAGTTTGAACTCTGCAGGGGTTGCGAAGGAGATGCGCCGCAGCTCAAGGTCGAAATGGGGGCCCATGTCGTGCAACGTGACATCCTTAATGCTCTTGGTGACGCCAGAGGCAGCGCTCGGCTTCTCCAGCGCGTAGTGCCGCATGCACAGGACGGTGTTCCCCCTCTCGGTGGGTGGTTTGCTTCCGTAGCAGTCCGCCGACGGCGCCACACAGGCGTCCTCGCCGTTCTGCGAGCGCAGCGAGAAGAATAGGACTCGGTCGCAGCCATCGAGGCTAATGTCAGTCTCGTTGCCTCCGCGGAAAAAGTCGGTGAGCAGGTTCTTCAGCCGCTGGAACGTGGGGTCCGTGACGAACTCGGAGCCTTCAAAGACGAAGAACGGCTTGCCGCCGACGGAGCCCGCGTCCGTGCCCTTGACCTCGGACATGTCCAGCCGGTCCGCAGCCACCACGCCCATCTCCACCATGTCCAGCACGTGGAAGTCGAACTGGCGACCAAGCGTCAGGTTGTTGGGACGTTTCTTGTTGTTGGAGCCGAAGCAGAACAGCGAGCAGTCGTTCTTGAAGCCGAGGAACTCCACATGCTCACGGCCCTCAAACGGCAGAAAGGCGTTCTTCTTCTTGAGCTTTTTGCAGTACGGCTTCGTGATCGCCATGAGGTCCGTCATGGCATCCTGAATGACATCGTTCGCCGAAGCGCCACGGAGAAAGAGAATCTTCTTTGGGTTCTCCACGACCTTTGCCTCGTAATGTTTGACCGCCCGTCTGCTCGACGGTGTCTTCGCCACACGACGCTTGAAGTCGCTGGTGTTGGAGGCCGACATGGACAGAGGGGGGGGGAGGGGGGAGGTGGCAGAGCTGCCAGAGGAGACAAGGCCTGCTTTGGGGAAAGAGCCGAACAAACAAACAGAGACTCTTCGGTATCGACTGCGTGTGTGTGTAGAGGTAGGAGGAGGGTGGAGGGGTGGAGAGCAGCATGGTGGTATGAGTGGCCGGGGGATGAAGCAACTCCACAAAAGGGGATCCGACGGTGCCTCTCCCTCATGTCTCTATTGCCATCTTCCGTGATTACTATATGTTGCGATTTCGTACGCGCTGGATCGCCTCTGCATTGGTCGACAGCTCGCACGCGCACCGCCCCCCTCCTGCTATTCGCCATCGCTCAGCTACCCAATGGGTGAGGATGAGTCCTTCGTTTGTGGCTGCCCTGCTGCAGTAAGGTGTTTTGCGGAAATGGAGAGAGCATAAGTCTTTGTTTGCTATAAGAAAGAAATCCGTCACAGCGAAACGGGTGCGGGAGAGGAGGGGGGAGAGCAGCTCTGGCAACTGTCGGCTCCGCCTCCGAGGAGGGAAAAGGTGTCCCCCTCGCCAGCAGTGAATAGGGATGTAATAGGGGCTTGCCTCTGCTGTCGTCAGGCACGTGAGAGGGAGTGCGACATGAGTGCCCACTTCATCCGCCGGGAATAGGAAGAACACGACGCGAGTCAGGGAGGGAAAAGGGAGCAGAAAAGTGAAGAGAGGAAGCGGTGAAGTGGCGGCCGCACCGCCCCCGCACAGACCCGCTCCACCCCCCTTCGGTAACCCTTTCACCGCAAGGGACATTTACATTTTCTTATGTGTTCTTTTGACGTGTCACCCTCACGCTGTCTTGGCGGCGTACTCTCGCCGACGACGGGGTGGACGAGCGGCGAGAGTACGCGGGACACCCTCAAGAGTGAGGGACGGCGGGGTGGATATAGGCGCCATCGGCGGATTAGGGTTACTTGGGCTTCACCTCCTCCAGCTCCACGAGCACGCCGCCGCAGTCCTTGGGATGGAGGAAGATGACGGGGTTACCGTGCGCACCAATCTTTGGCTCCTTGCCGAGGCAACGGATATTGGCCGCCTTGCACTCCTCCATCGACTTGGCGATATCGGGTGTCTCGACGCAGAGGTGGTGCATGCCACCTGATGGGTTCTTCTCCAGAAAGCCAGCGATCGGGCTCTTGTCACCGAGAGGGTGGAGGAGCTCGATCTTGCTGTTGGGGAGCTCCACGAACACCGTGATGACGCCGTGCGCCTCCAGCTTGACAGGCTCACTAATCTTTGCACCGAGGATGGTCTTGTACATCTCGGCAGCCTCCTTGATGTCGCGGTTCAGCGGCACGGCGATGGCGACGTGGTTGAGGCGGCCGAGGTTGGACGGGATGCCATAGCGAGCGGCGCAGCGGCGGAACATGTTGGTGGGTGGTGTTGGTGGGTGGTGGTGGTGGTGGTGGTGGTGGTTGGTATGTGAGTATACTTGTGTGTGCGTAGAAACGGAGACGGAGCAAGCGACGTCAGGATGGTTTGGCAGTTGAGGGGGGGTGAGCGAAGAGGAGGGTTCGTGGCAATGGGCGGTGACTACCGGCATGTGCCCATGTCCTTGGGTGGAGCACAGCCCTCTCCTTACTTCTGCACGAAACCATTCGCCTCGTGGTGAAGCATGGGAGCGGTACACTTGGGCACATCTCGTGATGACTCTTCCTTCATTGCAGCTCAAGCAGGGTGCGATATTCCTGTGGGTGTGGTTATGGGGCTCCTTGGCTGAGCGGCCCCCTCTCTGTGGGGTGTGTGGGTGTGTGGGTGGGTGTGTTTGAGGGAAGTGCATAGCGAGAGGAGAGGAGGAGCTAGGCGGAGTTATCGTTTTGTTGTTGTAAAGTATCGCTGAGGCGGCAGCACTGCGGCTGGCGGTTTTGACACATGCTAAGAGGCCCGTGAGTTACGTTTGGGGAGGGGAGGGGAAAGAGGAGAATGGGTAAGGGGAGGCCGCGCGGATGTCGAGGAGAGTAGCGATAAACAGAGAGAGGGGGTGTGACGTAGTGTAGTCACCATGAGCGCTATGAATGAACGACAATGACAACATTATCGAGCTGGTGAGTTAACGGAAAGCGGAGCCAACGTCAGTTGTAAAGGCGTTGCTCACTACGAGGAGACAGATCTTCGCCCTTCTCTGTGTGTTACGAGTGCTGTCCGCTCCCTGCCCCACCCCCTGCCCCCTTCCCCTTCCTCCTTGGCCTAGTTGTAGAACTCCAGGGGGGCACAGGAGCACATCAGGTTGCGGTCGCCGTAGGTGTTGTCGATGCGGCCCACGCTGGGCCAGAACTTCTCCACGCTCTGGTGGCGCGTTGGGTAGCCGGCCTGCTTCCGGCTGTACGGGTGATTCCACTCGTCGGCCGAGAGCGCCTTGGAGGTGTGCGGCGCGTTCTTGAGAAGGTTGTTGTCGCGCGGCTGGTCCCCGCGCTCGATCGCGGCGATCTCCGCCCGGATGGAGATGAGCGCGTCCGCGAGGCGGTCCAGCTCTCGCTTCGACTCGCTCTCCGTGGGCTCGATCATGAGCGTGCCGGCCACCGGGAAGGCGAGCGTCGGCGCGTGGAAGCCATAGTCCATGAGGCGCTTGGCCACGTCCTCCGCCTCGATGCCGGCGCTCTTCTTGTAAGGGCGGAGATCCAGGATGAACTCGTGCGCGCAGTACCCGTCCTTGCCGAGGAAGCAGATGTTGTAGTGCTCCTCCAGACGCTTCTTGAGATAGTTGGCGTTGAGCACCGCGTACTCTGTGCACGACTTGAGGCCACGGGAGCCGAGCATCATCATGAGCGCGTACGAGATGGTGAGGATGGAGGCAGAGCCATGGCCGGCCTGGGACACCTGGCCAAACGGCTCAGCACCGCCAACCGGCGGCCCGTACACGCAGTTGGGAAGGAATGGGGCGAGGTGCTGCTTGACAGTGATGGGGCCGACACCGGGGCCGCCGCCGCCGTGCGGGATGCCGAACGTCTTGTGCAGGTTCATGTGGCACACGTCTCCCCCAATGAAGCCGGGGCCGCTGTATCCGACGAGTGCGTTGAGGTTGGCGCCGTCAATGTAGCACTGGCCACCGTGCTCGTGCACCATGGCGGTGATCTTGGTGATCTCCTGGTCGAACAGGCCATAGGTGCTGGGGTACGTGATCATGAGGCAGGCAAGCTGCTCCGCGTGCTTCTTGCACTTGGCCTCCATGTCCGCCAGGTCCACGCGGCCGTCGTCGAGGCACTTCACCGTGACCACCTCGAGGCCGGCCATGACCGCCGACGCGGGGTTCGTTCCGTGGGCACTTGTGGGGATCAGACAGACGTTACGCTTCTCCTCCCCACGCGACTTGTGGTACGCGCGGATGACGCGCAGGCCGCAGTACTCGCCGTTCGCGCCGCTGTTCGGCTGCAGCGAGCAGGCCGCCATGCCCGTCACGTCGCACAGCTTCTGCTTGAGGTCAACAATGAGCTCGGCGTAGCCGCGTGACTGGTCGCCCGGTGCGTAGGGGTGGAGGGCGTTGAACTCCGGCCACGACAGCGCGCGCATCGACGCGGCCGAGTTGAGCTTCATCGTGCACGAGCCAAGCGGGATCATGCCGTGTGTGAGGCCGTAGTCCTTGCGCTGCAGGCGCTGGATGTACCGCATCAGCTCCATCTCGCTCTTGTAGCTGTTAAAGACCGTCTGCTTCAGGTACGTCGAGGTGCGCTTCAGCTCGGGCGGGATCGCGGTGAGGGAGTCGGCGACGGTGGTGAGCGCCGTGATTTTGGGCGAGCTCATGCCCGCCGCCTCCAGGAGGCTGACGAGGTGTTCCTCGGTGGTGGCCTCGTCGACCGAGATCGACACCGTCGTCGCGTCGGGATTGACAAACACGTTGATGCCCTTCTCGCAGCACTGCTGCGCGTAGTCGGCCGGGCTGATCTTGCCCTTCAGGTTGACGGTGAGGGTGTCGAAGTAGGCATTGTTGACCACCTGGTAGCCCAACGACTCCAGCCCCACGGCGAGGATCTTGGCTTTCTGGTGAATCTCCGTGGCCAGCTGCTTGAGGCCTTCAGGGCCGTGGTACACCGCGTAGAAGGCGCTCATGTTCGCCAGGAGCGCCTGTGCAGTGCAAATGTTCGAGGTGGCGCGCTCGCGTTTGATGTGCTGCTCGCGGGTCTGCAGCACCATGCGGATGGCCGGATCCCCGGCGTTGTCCTTGCTGATGCCGACGATACGCCCCGGGCAGATGCGCTTGAACTCATCGCGGAAGGCGAGGAAGCCGGCGTGCGGGCCGCCGTAGCCGAGCGGCGTGCCGAAGCGCTGGGCAGTGCCCGCAACGATGTCAGCCCCCATCTCGCCAGGAGGCTTGATCAGGCAGCTCGCCATCAGATCAGCGCCGGCGCAGCACACGACGCCGTGCTTCTTGGCTTCGGCGAAGAAGGCGGTGTGGTCATGGAGCCCGCCGTCCGCGCAGGGCGACTGCACAAACACGCCGGCCAGCGACGGGTCGGCGAGGTCGACGTCCTTGACATCGCCGACAATGATCTTGACACCTAGGGGCTCGGCACGTGTCTTGATCATCTCGATGCACGACAGGAAGACGTCCTGCGACACAAAGAAGGACATGCGCTTGTTGCGGTGGTGGCTGATAGCGACGGACATGGCCTCCGCGCTGGCAGTGGCCTGGTCCAGGAGCGAGGAGTTGGCAATGTCCATCTTGGTGAGGTCGGACACCATGGTCTGAAAGTTGAGCAGCGACTCGAGGCGTCCCTGCGAGATCTCCGCCTGGTACGGCGTGTATGGCGTGTACCACATGGGATTCTCCAGCACGTTGCGCAGAATCGCGGGGGGCACAATGCACTCGTAGTAGCCCTGCCCGATCATGCTCTTCAGAATCCTGTTGCGGCTTCCCATGCTCTTCAGCAGTGAGAGCAGCTCCGCTTCGGAGAGAGACTTGTAGCTGTTCAGGGGCGGGCGGACCACGTCCTTGGGCAGGATCGACGTGAGCAGCTCGCCAAGGCTCTCCTTCTTCACCACCTTGAGCATCTCGGCCGTCTCAGATTTTGTGGGGCCAATGTGGCGGTTCAGGTACGTGTCGGTGGCGGTGCAGCGCACGAGAGGAACGGCCGCAGCCGCCCTTAACGAGCAGGGAACGAGACGGCGGAGCATTACGAGTCACGTTAACGAGGCAGGAGAGGGAGCTGTTGTTGCTGATGTCGGATTCTGCCTTTCCCCTCTTTGTTCGCCAGATGGGAGTGTTGGGTGAGGCGGGGGGGGGGGGGAAGGAGTCAGACGATGCAGCCGGAACTGGAGACGTTAGAAGAAGAACCGAGAATCAAGAGAAGGGCAGACGCAGGGCGGTGTGGTGAGTGTATACTAGTGGTACGTGCACGCAGGAGATGCGCAGGGTGCGTCGTCCCCCCAACCAAAGCAAAATGTCAGACATATGGAAAGGAAAAGGAGGAGAGGAGAGGCGAGGAGTGGTGTTGGTGATTCCCCAGCAGCTACCGTCGCTTCCTCTGCTGCGATCCTCCGCAGTAATCCTCTTGCGACTGTCGCTCTCCCCTGTAGGACACATACTACGCTCCTCTCCCTCACTTTCTTCTACCCGCTCCATCACTCACTCGCTCTCATCCAAGGTAAGCGAGTAGGAGTGGCGGTGGTTCATTGTTCTGACATCGAAGACGAGAAGTGACATGTTTCAAAGTCTGACGAAAAGATGATAAAGATAGTGTTTTTGTGGACTTATTTCTACGCAATCCCTCACAGGGTAAATGAAGAAGTTCCAGTGACGGCAGTGAAGGGGGAGGGGGAATGGGCGATTGGCTTCATGTGGATGACTCCTTCAGCATCATTTCCCCCACCATTGCGGTGATGTCAGCGAGTAGTAACGAAGAAAGAGAGAGAAGAAAGAGTGGGCAGAAGGGACTTTTGTGGGTGACCAGAGATGGAGCTCAGCGATGAGCCACCGTCCTCGGTACGGCAATGCCCGACGAAAGAAGAAGGATAGAAGGAAAGGATAGTGGGGAGGGGGAAGGTGGCGGGGGTAAGGGAGAGGTAAAGAAGAAATGATGCTGAGACTAGTGTCAGCGTGCTTACATGCTCCACACCTCGGCGTCCCTGGCACGCTGGGTCGTGAACGGACGTTAACAGTGGGTGAGGAAACGCCGAGGGGAAGAATAAGGGGAGGGGGGGGGCTCTGCATGAACGGCACAGCACATACTTTGCCCCCACGCAGAGAGCAAACAGTCTCGAACGAAAACTTAAGGTTTTGTGTGGGCTCCAGCGAAAGGAAGAGGCGAAGGGACGAAGGGACGGAGGGACGGAGGATAGCCGCCGCTGGCCAACGCGAGGGTGGACGCTCCGTTGCAATGCGTTTCATCCGCGGGAGTGGCCGGCAGGAGAGCAAGAGGGGGAGGGGGAACAATAGGATTTATATTTATGTATATAAAAACGCGGCTGGGAACTCCTCATCGTCAGCCCGTCTTTCGTCTGATCGCCTTCCGCTTACTTCTTGGCAGGGAGGATGAAGAGCGTGAAGAGGAAAAAGCCGGTCAGTGCCCCGAGGAAGGGAATGATCATGGGGATCCAGAAGTAGTAGTTGTCCAGGGTGAAGGGGTCTGCGGACTTGAAGATCATGGCGGACACCATACGGGGACCCAAGTCGCGGGCGGGGTTGATGGCGTACCCCGAGTTCCAGCCCGTGGCCACGCCAATGACAAAGACGAGGAGGCCAACGGCGATGGGCTTGTGGTGGACGGCGGGGGCCATCTTATCGTTTCCGAGGCCGAGGATGCCCATCATGAGGACCATGGTGTTGACGAACTCGCTCCAAACGGCGCTGCCGTGGGAGACGTTGGCGTACGTGCAGAAGATGCCGCCCAGCTCACTGGTCAGCGTCGCGTCGGCAGCGAGGTTGCGGCTGGCTTCGTCGAAGTGGTCCTTGAAGAGGCCGTAGACGCAGGCGGCACCGGTCATGGCACCGAGCAGCTGCGCCAAAATGAACCCGGGGACCTTGCGCCAAGGGAATGTCCCAAAGACGGAGGACGCCAAGGTGACAGCGGGGTTGAGGTGACCACCGGAGACGCCCATGCTGCAGTACAGTGCGATGGTGAGGCCGATCCCCCAGCCAAACGTGACGGAGAGGTATGATGCCGTTGCCTGGTAGGACGCGTAGCTGCCCGCGTTGAACTTGGTCGACGCCACGACACCGTTGCCAAAGAAGAGCAGAATCATGGTGCCGAAGTACTCGGCAAAGTACTCCCGCAGGGCATAGCGGAAGGTGTAGAGCGGCCACTTCTCTGATTTGGCAAGGACAGGCCACCGGAAGCGGTAGGTCGGCATCTGGTCCTCGATGGGCTCATTTGAGAAGGAAGGGTAGTCGCTGTCCGGCTCGTGGTTGAGCTTGTCAGCGGCCATCTGGACGCTGACGGCGACCTCGTTCTCCAGGGTATGTGCCATGGCTCTTCGGACTACGTATGCGTGTCTTCTCTCGGTGTGATGTGTAGGAGTGGGGAGGGCGGAAGGGGGGAGAAGTGTCTACGTCTGGGACGGGGCGGGGGGAACAGGGGGGGAGGGCTTTTGCTCTTAGGATTAGGGACGCTCAGTCGCGAGATCTTTCTCGTGTGCCAAGGGGTGGGAGAGGGGGAGAGGGGGAGGGAGGTGTGCAGGATAGACAGAGGAGCCGGGTGGGGGTGAAGGGAGGTCTCTCACACGCGGAAGAGTGCCTGGCCCGCCCATGTGCGATGCTGCTGATGCTGCTGATGCTGCTGCGCGCGTCTCACCGTCATGTGCTTCGTCCGTCTTCCGTTGCTCTGTTCGCATTTGCGTTCCAGCGATAAAGGCACGTCTTCACCGCGAGCGCCGCAATAACAGTAAACCGTTCGGGGGGAGGGGGGGGAGAGTTACTGAAGTACTTTACAGTTTGAGTTGGTATACATCGAGAAGGGAGGAAGGTGGACACGGAAAGAATGGAGAGAACAGGAGGAGGGGAGGGCTAAGGCAGGTCAAGGCGAGTGCAACGGTGTCTGGGGTCACTCCAGATCCAGACAGGTGGGTGGGGCAGTGGGGTGACGGCACGTGAAGAGTCGATTGATGCGACGCACGACAAAGTTCTGCACGGCCTTGCGGTCCTGCAGATCGGTCGTGGCAAGCAGTTGGTCGAACGCGCCAACCTCGCCGTCGCCGCCGTGAGTCGACGGCAACGAGTGCCCACTCGCCGCCCGCATGGCCGTGTCCAGCTCGACCATGGCCTCCACCACTGTCGCGCGCACCGCTGCGCTGGTCTCGGGGTCGAGGAAGCTCGCAGCCGTCTTGACTGCGTCAGGTGCCGACAACGTCGCGGTGCCGCACCGCCCGCTGAGCTGGCCAAGGTGATACTGGCTCACCCGCGACAACTCGTCCTGCGCCGCACGGAGTTCCGCCGTGACAGCGTCCAGCTTCCGTCGCGCATCGGTCAGCGCATTTATCGCGCTTCCGTTGTGGGTGGTGACAGCCAACGCGGCGCCGCTGTCCTGCGCTGCATCGTGGGCATGGTGGGTTGCCTGGGCCCTCAGGGCCGCCGTCTCGCGTTGCAGGTGAGCGTTGCGTGCGCAGGCCATGCGCAATCGTTGCTCCTCCAACTCTACGAGACGCCGGAGGGGGACAGAGGCGTCCCTGCCCCCGATGCGCGCCTCGGATTTGGCCAACTCGCTCCCGAGGAGGGTGCGTCCGTCTGTGGCGGAGTGGTCGGTGGCGGCGGGTGTCTGCCCCCCCTCCTCCTTCCCTCCTCCTCTGCCGACCCTTGCACCTGCCGCTGTCGATGGCGAAGGCGGGAGGACAGAGGCTACCATCAGATCACTAACGGTCCGCTGCAGTGCTGAGCGCATCGCTTCCAGGGACTGTTCCTGCAGCTTCGCCGTCTCCCTCCGCATCGCCGCTGTTTGGGCGACGTGGGCCCCATGCTCGGCGTAGTAGCTATCCCTGACGCGCTCGCACTCTGCTAATCGCGCCACGCGCTCGTTGAAGGCGTCCTCGATTTCGTGGTCGTGGGCAACAAGGTCGTAGATCCGGGCAAGGATGTTCTTCTGCTCCGTGAAGAAGCGGTCTGCCGCACGGCTCATGGTGTCCCCCACGGCGGACTCGGCCTCGCCGAGAGCAGTGAGGCCAATTTCGTGCTCAGTCGCGAACTGCGCCTTCTCGCGCTCGGCATCGCGCTTCTCGGCCTCGGCAAGCGCATGAAAGTCGGCAAGTGTCTCGTTAGCCGCCGCTGCCTCGGCCTTTGCCAACTGGAGCTCTCGTTCTGCTGCTTGGAAGACATCCGCGGCCCGCTGTCGACCGACGCCTCGCCGTGAGCTGGACAGGAGTTGGGGCTCTGCCTCGGCGACATCGTAGCGGACAGCAAAGAGGTTCTCAGAGGCAGGGGCCGCCTCCCCCCTGGACAGCGCGAGTTGCGCCTCGGCTGGTAGCGGCCGCGGGGCTTCCACGCGATCCCACTGCAGCTCCGCCTCCCAGCGGTCGCCAGCGGGCTCTGGGGCGACCACCTGCAGCACTTGGCCTTTCTTCTTTCCTTTGGGCATGCCCGCAGGGGAGCGTTCGGGAGGTGATGAGGACACAAAGCCTTTCGAGTCTGTCCTTCGAAATATAGAGTTTTTTTTTTTAAAAGGGAATGAGGAGGCGGAGGGAAAGGGCGGAGGCGGAGAGAGAAGGAGATGAATCTGCCGCAAGTGGCGGATGATGATGCTACGCATTCTCTTGGCTCACTTGCGCGTGGCCAGGTCCTCGTCCATCCGTCTCGTCAATTCTGTCCCCCTGTTCCCCGTGTGTGTGGGTACATGTACAAATCTGTGTGAGGGGGGAGAGGGGGAGAGGGCACTCCCGCGCTGACTCGACGCGTCGCTCACTTCTCACGCCGCCGGCCGCCGGCTCGCGTCGCTGCTGGTGGTTGGCTAGGGGTACGCTTGCGCGGGGTAGCTTTCGTTCTGCAGGGCAACCCACACAGCTCTGCCACAGGCGCGAAGGAGCGACGATGATACGCGCAAGGGCCGTGCTTCGCCAGCATCGCCTTGTGCAGCGGCGTGACGTAGCCCTTGTGCTCACCGAAGCCGTAGGCTGGGCAGTGACGGTGCATCACCTCTACTGCAAAAGCATCTCGGAGCACCTTGGCCACCACCGAGGCAGCAGCCACACAATACAAGGTGCCGTCACCGCCAACGACAGTGCGGCACCGCAGCCCGTCCAGCGCAGGATGCCATGTGCCGATAGCGGATCTGTTTCCGGTTTTAGATGCCTTGTCCTGAAGGATCCTTTGCTTTGCTGGGGGCAGGAAGTGCCACGGGGTGCGGTTGCCATCAATCAGTACCACTGTGTTGCGCGCGGTGATGCCCACGCCGGCGCCCCGGAGCCGCTGGACTAGTTCGGCGCACACCAGCGACATACCCTCCAGCGTGGCATTGAGTATGTTCACACGGTCAATCACGGCAGAGTCGACAAGCACGGCAGAGAGTCCCAGAACGGGAGAGGTGTGGGCACCACCAACACCGGAAGCAACGATGCAGACCCGTTTCTCCGGCGTGTGCAGAGCAGAAGCAACAACAGCGTCCCTTGTGGGTGTGGCACCTCCGTTGATGGCCCGCACAAGCGCCTCGAACGCTGCGGTGCGGTCAGCCGGCTTCATGACCTTGCTGTCCTGGATCCCTGGAGTGCATGCAGCACCACTGTCGGAAGCTCGAGGGAGACGGAAGCAAACCGCTGCCACGCCAACTGGGCCCGCCATGCACCCGCGGCCCGCTTCATCTACGCCAATGACGTACTCCACCGCATCATCCTCGACGAGCACCGTATCGCCGTCCAAGGACAGTACGGCGCTCATTCTACCTATGGGGAGGGAGCGAGGGAAGGAGGGAGGAGAGGAGCATGTGCCGCGCTGTGCACTCCGCAGGGCAACGCACTACCCCCATCCTTTTCGTGTGTGTGTGGTGCGTTGGTATCCCTCTGCTGCTTTGGTGTGGTTGTCCATTGGGTGGTGCTGCTGCGTCGCTCTCCCGCGAGCAATGAAGTGGCACGCCAAGCTGCAGAAAAGGTGTGCGAAGAGGTGAAGCGCAAGAGGCAGGCTGTCCCACCCATCCATCCACACCCCTCCCCCATCCCTCAGCGCAGCTGCCGTTGGAGGACGCCAACGCTCAAATGGGTGGCGGCGCTTGTGCCCGCGCGCAAGGTGCGGATGCGCTCCTCCAGCGCCACACGCCGCGAGCGCAGCTCGTGGTGCTTGGCGTCAACGTCGGCTGCCAGCTCCTCTAGACGGGCCTGCTCCTCCAGCAACGAGCCAAGCTCGGCGCTCAGTCGCTCCACATCCCGCACGTCCGCCTGCTCTGGCGCGATCTCTGTCGCCTCATTCCATAGTTCCCGCATCCTCTCGCCGTGTAAGGCAACGACACGCGCATGGCAGGCCTCGTCCAGTTCATCGTGATGACGCTGTTGGGCGACGAAAGCTTGGGATATGCTGGCCGCGGTTGCCGCCGCCGTGGTGGTTCCGCTGCTGCGTGACCCAGCCATGCTGTGCGCCATAGCCAGCGTCCTGCGTTGGTACGCC
Source organism: Herpetomonas tarakana (assembly GCA_030849825.1). Classification (NCBI taxonomy): domain Eukaryota; phylum Euglenozoa; class Kinetoplastea; order Trypanosomatida; family Trypanosomatidae; genus Herpetomonas; species Herpetomonas tarakana. The sequence goes on from JASAOB010002840.1 coordinate 17,413, forward strand.
GTCAGCGCCTCCACCTGTTGCGCATTGTATTGTTCTAGGCAGCGCAGGTGCTCAGCGCTGCGGCGCAGGGCACGGAGAGTAGCCTCCAGCTCATGCTCGAGATCTTCCATCACGTGCCGTCCCCATCCACGCGGACACACACACACCTGTCGTTGTATTACGGAAGCAGACGCACGTGGCAGCCACCAGTGATCCGCCCTCGCCAATCAGGGACTTTGCGTTTTGGGTGGCGGGACACACGAGAGAGGAGAAAGGGGAGAGAGGAGTTGGCAGGGAGACCATTAATATAGACACATAAATATGTGTATGTGTACCGGTTGCTCAGTCATTGGACAAGTGGTGCACCACTCCCTTTCTCCATCATTCCCACTCCCTCCTGTTGGTTGGCTCGGTGGTGCGCAGCTGTCTAGAGAAGTAGAGGCGGAGGTGGAAGTAGGCAAGGAGAGGGAGAGGGGAGGAGCGTGTCTCGCAGAGTGCTCTCCCCCTTCCGCGAGGGGCTACGAGGAAATGGTACAGAGTAGACGGGAGATGCGGTCGGCCTCCTCCAGGAGGGAACGCGCCGTTGCCGCATCGGTTGTTGCATCGACACCGTGCTGCTGCTGCACCCGTGCTGCAGTGCTGCGGCGGTGGGGCGGTCGCGGGGCGAGGACGTCCTCGTGCCACTCTCGAGGAACGGAAGGAGGTTGTTGCTGCTGCTGCTGATGACTCGTGGTGCGCAGGAGCCCGCTCACCTCGTCGAGGAGAGCGGAGACATCCTCGTCCGAATCCTCCGAGGCCTCACTCTCCCTTCGCTTCCCAACGGTGCTCCAGTGGCGGTCGATCTGCCGGCGTGCGGGACAGGATGAGGGCGAGGGGTGGTAGGCCGTGGTGCGAGGGCGGAAGGTGCACTGCGCCTCGCTCTCGGCCGCGATTTGCCGCTGAGTAGCGACGAGCCGCGCGTTTCGCCTCTCGGCCCACACATTCATGCGCTTGTGGATGGGGAGCGAGTCATCAGTACGGCTTCGACAGAGAGGTGCCGAGGCGGAACATGTAGCTGGCCGCTGTTGTTGCTGTTGCCGTTGCTGCCGCCGCGGACGGCGACTTGAGCCTGGCGCCGACCGGATGCTGCTCACGGAGGAGCTGCGGGCGAGGCGCCGCTCCTCGCCTGATTCCTTGAGCTGCTGCGCAATGATACGGCTTGTTGGATTGATCACCGGTTGGAACGTGTCGGCGCTGGCAGCCGCGCGACGCTGCTCCTCCTGTGCCGCGGCCCGCTCCGTACCGGCGGCGTACAACGCGCTGTGGACATCACTGCCACCGCTCCGGCCCTCGCCACGACCTTTGTGCTTCAGCGCCTGTGCGAGGGCAGAGATGCGCGGGGTGAAGGAGGAGAGCTGCGCCTCCATCTGAAGAGCGGCGACGCGTGCCCGCTCGCTCTCCGCTGCCTGCTCCTTGGTCAGCGCGTAGAGGCGCTCCGGGGCGGGCAGTGACATGCGCAAGCCCTTCGCGTGCGCCGAGATGACCGGTGCGTGGGGGCAACGTTGCTGGTCCTCCACCCGCCGCAGCTCCGCCATGCGAGCATCGCGGTGCTGTTGCTGTACGGAGAGGGCCTCGGCTGTGGAGAGGCCGTCCAGGTGGGCCCTTCGCCGTCGGACGGCCGCCAGCTCTGCGGAGGTCGCCGACACCGCAGGTCGGTGCGTCTCCTCTGCGCGTTCCGCGGCGAGCAGTGCCGCGCGCCGGGCCTGCTGGCGAGCCGCCCTCCTCTCCACTTCCTTCGCCCGCAATTCTTTGGTCTGGAGCGCCACCGCCGCATGGGTGTTGACATTCCGGCTGCGTAGGACAGCGCTCCCGGCGGCACGCGCCTCCGCCTCCAGTTGGCGGCGCGCTATCTCGCGCTCCAGCCGCCGCTGCTCCTTGCGCTCCGCGTAGAGGCGGCCGTAGGTCAGTAGACGGTCCTCCACACGCACTGGAATGCCTGCCGAGCTGCCTCTGCGTGTCCCCGAGGCGGGTGAGGAACCTAAAGGGGACAGCTCGCAGACTTCGACGTCGGCCTGCTTGAGCGGGGTGTGCTGGTCATTCATCGTGGAAAGAGAGGGAGGGGGACAAGGGAGAGGCAGAGGAGGAGAAGAGATAGGAGTGCTGTCCTCAAGGCAGCGAAAGTACGTGTGTGTCTACGTCTAGGAGAATCTATCACAATAGGCCTTCCCGTATGTTCCGAGGTGTGGTGCGGTGGGACAGGTCCGGCCAGGTAGCGAAAAGGAGGAGCAGGGAAGCGTGTGTGGTGGTGGTGCGTGGGCAACGCGGTGGTGGAGAGGATGGGGTCTTGACAGCACCCATCGGTCGCTTGCAACGACACAAGCACACAGTTCGACCTCTCCCTCTCTCTCCTCTCTGCCTCCCTCATATGTGCAAAAGGCGAGAAGGGGCCCTGTTCGTGCAGATACCAGAAGTGCTGCTCCGCTGTGTGTTGTGGCTCCATTCAAAGTGGGGGAAAATAAGGAGAGAAGGGATGGCTAGTGTACATGCGCATCTCCCTCCCTCCCTCCCTCGCTTTCGCTGGACCAACGAGCCAGGAGGAGGAAGAAAGGGAGGAGGGGGGTGAGCTCCGCAGCTAGTCCGGGCATCGGCCGCTGCGATCATTACTGCTCGAGTCAAAGCGCCCGCTTTGAAAACGAAGGCTAAACGTTGCTGGGTTCTTCTCGCTAAACTCCGACGGCTGCAAGTCTGGCGGGTAGAAGGGTTTGGCATTCCGCGCCTCCTCGAGGTGGCGGCGCCGCGATTCCTCGAACGTTTTGTACAGGTTCGGGAGCTGTGTTGGCGCGTTGTCACCCTTGTTGATGGGCCTCGCGCCGCCCGCTGTCACCGACGAGCCACGCCGCCGTCCGGCTGCCGCGAAGGAAGCGGCAACAATGGAGCCGCGCGAAGAGGAGCGCCGGGCAATGTCCTTCTGTCGATCGGAGCGGGTCTGCTGTCGGTCAATTAACTCGTGGACCTCCTCGTAGAGACGGCTCGTGCGTTCGCGGATGCGCTCAGGCGTGGGCAGGCGCCGTTGCACAGCGATTTGGCCGTCATGAAAGGCTGCTTCGCGCTCCTCAGCAGCGCGTTCCGTGTCGCTTCCCTGGGTGGATCCAGCTGGCGAGGCCGCCGGTGGCGGCGCGTCGGCGTCGCTGGTGGTGCCGTGCTCGCAGTCAGCGAAGTGTGGCGCGAAACCGTCTGTTGACGCTGTGGACGACATGAGCACAGCGGTGATCGACGGCTGCGAGTGGATGGGTATATGTGTGGGGAACTAAGGGAGGGGGGGGGGAGGCAAAAGGATACGACGCGTTGAGTGGGAGGCCAAGCACAGCAAAGGGCAAGAGAAAGAGAGAGAGAGCTGAGGCCAAGTCAGAAGGAACAAGGGGGAGACTATTTGTGTGGGTGACGAGTTGGTTGTCGCTGATGGGAGTCTGTCTGTGTGTGTGTCTGTGTGTGGACATCCTTCTCGTATCCAAGGAAGGCACGAGCACGTCGCAGAAGCACGCCTGGGCCTCTGCTCCTCCCCCGCACATGGATTCTTCGCTTTCTGCGTTCTCTCTCTCTCTCTGTGCCGCTCTTGTAGCGGTGAGGTCTAGCGTCTAGTGGCGAGTACAATAAGGAAAAGAGGGAACACATGTGCTCGCCGGTGAGCGGGGGGGGGGGAGGTCTATGCGAGTGGTTGTGGGCGTGTATCAGCTACTCCCTGTGTCTGCGTAGAGGGGGGGGGGGGGACGGGGGACGAGGGAGAGAGGAAGGGATGGCACCACCGCCAGGGTCGCCGTTGCGAGTCGGAGAGGAGGCAGCTTAGACGAGCACCACGTCTGTGATGGCATCCTCGTCGGATTCCTCCTCCTCCTCCTTATTCTCCTCGCCCTCCTCATCAGCCTTGTCGCTGTCTCCATCACTGTCACTGTCGCCATCACTATCACTGTCGCTGTCACTGTCACTGTCGCCATCGCTGTGGTGTGCCTCCTCCTCCTCCTGATCCTCCCCATTAGACAGGCCTGTGGCTGGCGGGTCGTCTTCGTCTGTGGCGAGAGACGCGGGCAGGAAGTCGGCGGTGGTGAGGGGGGCGGGGGCCGCCTTCCTTTGGCGAAGTACCGCAGCAAAGTTGCCCTTGTCAACGCTCTGCATGGCACACATGTTGACACCGCACGAGGACGACACGTGCAGCGGGACGCAAATGTCCACCCCGGGAAAGTGCTCTGGGACGTACTTGTGGACGCTGCTGAGGATGCCGGCCGTCTCGCGCACGCACTGCTCCAGCACGTCCACGTGGCAGTCGAGCCACACAGAGTCGTGCACAAAGTTGATAAGATATGCCTTGTTGCCGTAGAAGCCGCGCTTGACAAAGTGCCGGAAGACGCGGCCCACCATCATCTGCGCCAGCTCGGCGCCGTAGCCTTGGATGGGGTAGTTCTTGACCGGTGGGAGGTTCAGGATGACATCGCGCGTGCGGAAGCTCATCCGCTGCCCCGTTGGCATCTCCACAATGAAGCCCGTGGGCAGCCCGGGGTTGTTGGGACGGAGAGCGACAGCGCGGACGATGCGGTGGAAGTGAGAGATACCGGGGTACGCCTCCTCCTCCATCTTGATGGACGCAACAAGGTCCTCGACGGGGATGCCGGTGGTTTTGTGCAGCAGCGGCACACCGGCGCCGTAGAGACGCTGGAAGGAGAACTGCTTCGCGGTCTTGCGCAGCTTCACGTACTTGGGTACGTCGCGCTTGTAGCCTTCGTAGATCTCCTTGTACGGCAGGCCGCTGAAGAACTCGGCCCGCTTCACGTGGAAGTCGACGCCCTTGTTGAGGTCGCGCATGAGGTTCGCGTCCCTGCAGAGGATCGCCAGCACCACGATTTCGAGCTGGGAGTAGTCGATCTCGACGCACCGCCCCTTGGCGCCAAAGCGGGACACCAGCAGTCGTCGAATCGAGGACTTATCGTCCTTTGGGATGTTCTGCAGGCTGGGGTAGGCGCTTGTGGTGCGCGAGGTGGTGGTGGAGGTCATGTCGATGTGCTGGTGCACCGCGCGGTCAGGGTGCAGCACACTCAGGCTCTGGTCCTGGGCGGACTCGAGGAAGCGGGAGCTCTGCCGATCCAGTGCCAGTCTCTGCAGCACCAGGCCGGCCACCTTGACGCCGTGGGTGTAGAGAACCTCCAGAATCTTGTCCCCAAACGGCTTGGCCTCCAGGCTGGACACCAACTTCCCCTTGTCCGCCAGAAGCTCCCTCGCCACGCCGGGCAGGCGCACCTGCTGGCTGTTCAGCTTCCGCTCCGAAGGCACAAAGCAGCCTGTGGCGGGGTACAGCACGAGCGTCTTGGCCGCCTCGGCGAGGAGCCTGTCCCGCTGCTTGGCGGCCTTCTGCCCGGTGAGGCCAAAGGCGTTGACCAGGACGAACCACAGCGCCTTTGTGTCGGTGTCCGCGCGGTGCATGGCTCCCTCCGCGGACACGTGCAGCTTCTCCATGAGCGTGCCGAGACGCAGGGAGCTCGTGAGCGCCTCCAGTAACGCGGGGTCCACCCGCTTGTTCTGCAGACGGGAGTTCTGCAGCTCCACCTTGAGCGCGCGCAGCAGCACCACACTGTCGCAGAAGAGCAGCCCGTCGTGGTCCAGCTCCGGCGCGTGCGTGAGCAGCGCGCGGCGCAGCATCGGCTCGTCGAGGCCGAACACGTTGTGCCCCAGCAGGACAATCACCTCGTCGGGGTCGCGCTGCCGCTCGCCAAGCCGCAGGTACTCCACAAGGCCCTTGACCACCTCGGCTGCGGGCGGCGCGTTGCTCACGGCGGCGTCGGTGATGTGGTGTATGGCAATGGTGCGGGGGGAGATGCGGCGTTGCGGCTTCACGAGGGACGTGAAGGAGGTGTTCTCCACGGGGTCGAACAGAGCGATTTCAATCATCTCGTCGCTCCCGACATTCAGGCCCGTCGTCTCCACATCGAACACGACAAGGCGGTACTTCTTACGCTTGTGGGAGCCCTCCTCCTCAATGTGGCTCGCGACACGCGCGGGCAGTTTGCTGCCGCCACCCGTCCCGCTCGTCGACACCCCGTTCTCCGCAGCGAAGCGCTGGAGGTGCAGTTCGCCAACCATCTGCGGCAGGGCGCCGTAGTGGTGGCACAGGTGCACCAGGTTCGAGGTCCACTGCCGGCTGGAGCGCGACCGGGTGCCGTGGCCGAGCGTGATGGTGCCGCCAAAGAAGAAGGCGTGCATGTGCGTCGGCGACTGCCAGTCGAAGAGCTCACGCATGTCGAGAGGCACCTCGGGTGGGACGCAGGCGCTGAGGGCCTTGTCCATGACGGCGGCCGCGCTGCCCAGCGCCTTGGCCTGCCGGTCCGCCTCCTGCACATCGACGTGAATGCCGGCCCACTCCATCCACGCCATCGCCAGCAACGAGTCCATGCGGTGGGCCACGCTGACAAGCTGGCACTGTGCGACGGCGCGGCGAAGCTGGTCTGTGAACACCGCGGCCACTGCCGGGGCGGCAGGTAGGAGATGACGGCGGTGAAATGCCAGCGGCAGCTCGTCCGCCTGGGACCCCGTCCGGCCAGCAGGTGGCAGGAGGACGCCGCTCTTGAGGGCGACATCCACGAGACTATTGCTCCCCGTGCGACAGCGCTGTGCGTCAAGGAGGTACTCAGCCAGCATCGTGCACCACACACGGCCGCCCCGTCGAAGGAACTTCTGCAGTTCCTCGTTGTTGCAGCCCAGCAGTAGTATGAACTGCTTCGCATCGTGCACGACCAGCACGCTGTACTCGTCGAGGCATGGCAGCTCAAACTGCCCGCGGCCCGAGCACTTGCCCCACGGCTCGAGGACCACCCCGCCCTCGTCCACAAAGCTGGCGGCGACGATGTAGTTCTGTTCTGCCAGCGGATTACGGGGTTGGCCGTACGCGAGGTACTCTGTAGCGGTGAAAGCGACCGCCAGGTACCTGCGGTAGTGCCGCTCCTCGGCGCGCTCCGTCGCCTGTCGCTTCGGTGCCCCGAACACTTTGAGCCAGGACTCCACATCCGTCATGGGGGCAAGGTCCGCATCTTCGTCGCCGTTGTTGGCAGCCGCACTTCTCTGCCGTGTGGCGTCGAGGAGGTTCTTGTGTTTCCCGTCAATGAGCAGCTTGCGATGGTACGCGCGCAGCGTGTTGCCAGCGGCGCTACACACCCGCGCCAGTAGGTCGGCGTCGAGCTCGCCGGATGTCTCGCGTAGTGCGCGCCAGTATTGACCGGGCTCCGAGTGGAACACGCGACGCAGCTTCTCGTCCATTTCAGAGGGAAACACAACGACGCAGCTGTGGCCGGCCTTGGTGAGGGCCGCGCGGCAGCGAAACAGCATCGCGCGGTCGGTTCGGTTCGTCGGAACGAAGATAAAGTTCCTCGACTGTGTTGAGAAGAGGCAGGCGAGGACGTCGGACAGCATGCCTTTGGCGACGAAGCGCCGCCGGTGCACAGGCTGCCAGAGGGAGACGTTCATGCTGCGCGATCCAGCTTGTACGAGGTGCACCACATACACGTCGAAGCGCGGGAAGATGTACGTGTTCACCGTGTGCAGCGGGTCTGCGTCGGCGGCCTTGCAGGCCAGTGTACGCAGGAAGACCCAGTTGGCGCGAAACCACTTCTCCGAGAACGGTGCCGAGGCCGTTCGGGACACGCCCTCCTCAGTCACCTCGGCAAGGCTGGGCGGATCGCGCTCGAGAGTCTCGGCCAGTTCTAACGAGTCGACGTGGTGCACCGGCAGCAGACCATTGGCACGCACAGCCGCGCAGAACGCCTCCGCTGCTGGGTGCACCAGCCGCCTCTCGTTGGCTGAGGCGACCACGGGAACCAGCAGGAACTGCTTCTTGCCCTGCGTGTGTAGCAGAATAGTATCCGCCAGCTCCCACGCGTCGTCGGCTGGCCCAAACTCCACCACCACGCGGTCGGCAGAGACGGAGTAGAGCACAGCCGTCTTCTTTTTGAAATGGTAGCCGAAGAGGAGGACGGAGAGGTCCTCCTGCTCCTTCCGTCCCGCTAACTGCTCGCGCATGGCGGAGCCATCCTCCTCCTCCGCCACCTGCGTCCGCACGGCGGCGATGTAGTCGCGCGTCGCCACCTCGGCCGACTTCCCTCTTGGGACAGGGACTCTGAAGAACTCTGCGAACGTCTTTGCACTAGGGGCAGGCAGCTTCTTCCCATCTGCCAGCAGTTTTTGGGCCTTCACGAGTCCGCTGTACGAGCATGCGAGCCGGCACGTGCACGTGAGCACAGAGAAGGGGAGCAGCCGGCGGCGCATCGTCAGCGGCTAATCGCGCGATACGTTTACCCACAGCAGGGCGGGGGGGGGGAGTGGTGAAGGGCCGGGCCCGGCCCCACGAAGGGCGGGTGCGTCGTCTCCGGAAGGTGGGAACGGTGTAGGGGAAAGCCCAGCCGCAGTGTGCTGCCGGCAACAAGCGGAGAGCGGGTGAGCGAGAGAGGAGAGAGGGGGGGGGGGGTAGCCAGAAGGGGACGTCACGGGATATGCTGAAAGACACAGTCTATGAGGGACTCTATCGAAGTAGACTTGGAGAGGACGGAGGGAGGCAGTGGCGTGAAGAAGGTTGCGGGCACCTTCCCAGACACAGCAATGCCACACACGACACTCTATTACCAGCGGGAGTTCATAGCCGCCAACAACTGGTCCTTTTCGGTTGTCGTCCCCGCAATCATTCGCTTTCATCCATGCTATATCCTTGTTGCTGTTGTGTATCCCAGGCTCAGAGTGGTGCATGATAGTATCTCAGTCAGGATTCCTGCAGTTTGAGTGATTGAATCATTGTTGTGCATCAGGGGAAGGTGGAGAAGGGGGGGGGGAGGCAGCGGCCGCCAACGCGCACATCGCACGGGGAAGCGCGGAAGGAAGCCCCCCTAGCAGCAGCTCTCGTGCCGTTTGAACCTGCGATGGCGACAGTCGCTTCCTCCATCACAATACCTGACGACACTTCGTCTCGATATGAAGGGAAGTGTTAATACATGCCTAATGGTAGGGCGAGAAGGAAATGAAGGAAGGAGGCGTCAGACGATGTGTCCATATGGTGGGCGGGAAGGACAGTGCCTTGACCGGGTCTCCGCCAGTGGCGATTTGGGAACATCCTGCCGTGGTCCATCATCGCTGATCAGAGTCGACCCGCTCGACCTTTCTCTGTGTGTGTGTGTGCTTGTGTGTACGTGATGAAGATGGAGAAGTGGGGAGAATGAGGGAAGACGCAATGTATATATGGGTGGGCAATAAGGAGTTGTGCGGGAGGGTTGGCAGGGCAGCACCGTGCTGTGCTTAGCGCGTGTGACGGGTGACGGGTGCCGGAGCGGGGCTACGGCCCGCGCAACCTCTCGGGTTGCCTTGGTGTTGGCGTGTTCGATACGGAAAGGAGGGAGAACGACGTTGGGGGCCGCTTTGTAAGGGAAGCAGAGGAAGAGCGAAAGAGCGTTCCCTTTCTCATGCGCCGGCTGCGCTGCGCTTGAGGACGCCATCCCCCCCCCCCCCCCCATTCTTACACGGTCTAACCTGCAGATGGCGGAGAAGGACGCGTGGCGCTGCTTCGGGGCAGGAGGGTGAAGGAGGAGACAGCTCACCGTGGCAGGAGCTGGGTAAGGACGGGGAGGAGAGAAGGAAGGAAAGGAAGATGGGGGAGAGGGAGGGTGGAGTAAGGAGTGTTGGCAACTTGTGGTGATCTGTGGCGGGCAGCGAGCGTTGCGTTCCGAGGAGGAGCGAGGGCGAGAGAGGTGCACAGGACAAAGAAGAGAGGAGAGGAGAGGGAGATCAGCAACGAGGAAAAGTGTGCAAACAGATGAGGAGGGGGACACAGGTGAATCCATAAGGTGAAGTGAAGGTAACAAGGAAAGGAAAGGGGGGGGGGTGGAGGGGTTGCTACGGGATGGCGATGGAGGGCGAGTGAGGGTGTGTGCGGCACTCGTCCCTAAGCGATGTCGGGGAACGAGGACGAGGACGAGGCTGAGGCAATATAAGGAGTTCGCGAGAAGGCGCGAAATGGACAGCAAGGGACGTATAGAAGAGGACGAAACGCAAGTACCAACGAGAAGAAGTGGAGATATGAATGGCACGAGGCAGAAGAAAAATGGGGGGTGGAGGAAGACATACTGTACAGAGAGGGAGTGAAGCGTGCCGAGGCACTCATTAGTTGTTTGTTATCGTTGTACTTTGACGACTCAAGACACAAGAGAGGGCAGGATTGAAGATGGCGGAAGGCCTACGAACAGGCGGGGGAGAGAGAAGAAGAAGAAGTTAACGAAAGGAGCTGACGCTGCTGTGCGGGTGTTGTGCATTGCGTGCCGCCTCACCGTCAGGCAACGATGCAGTTGTCGCGGCTGCCGCCAGCAGCTGATCCCTTGCGCTTGCGGGGCTTGTCCTTGGGTTTGCCGTGCGCTTTGGCGGGACTGACCGGTGCGGCTGGGAGCCGACGGGGCTGCGGCGGTAGTGGCGTGGTCCGAGCACGTGGGAATGGTTGGATGGCACTGTTGATGCTGTTGGTGTCGCTGTCGCTTGTCGCGTGGGCCTCGCTGTGCGGCTTGGTGACGGCAGCTTGCGCGGGGCGGGGCGGCGGGGCGGCAGCCGGAGCACGGCGGTGGGACGTGTTTTGGGCCCCAGCGCGGATGGTGGGGGAGGCAGGGGCATCGCCAAAGGCCTTTGGCGTGGCGTGCAGCGCCTTCTCTGCAAGGCGACGGCGAGCGGGGACCTCGGAGGAGGAGGAGGACGGCAGCGTGGGGACGGCCAGGGCTGGTTGCACCACCCGTGTGCCCACACGCTCCAGAAACGCGACGATATCGTCTTCCGTTGACGGGTCTGCCAACTCATCTGCCTGGACGGCGACGCATATGACGGCCTCGAACCACCCGTAGAGTGCGAGCGCGAGGCTGGCGGCCACGCCGCGGTGGTCGCTGCCGGAGCAGTCCCGCTGCTGCTGCTGCTGTCTGGCGGCGCACTCCTCACGCACCAGCGATGTAATCTCCGCGTGGCACGCGGTGAAGAACCAGTGAAGACGGCCAGCAACGGCGGCGGCCCAGCACAGCAGGCCCAGCGCGAGGGGAGCCAAAGCTACTGCAGGCCGTCTGTCCGCGGCGGCCCCGCGCCGCGGCTGTGGTTGCGGACAGTCAGGCGTCGCCCGGAGCCGCGAGCGGAGCAGGCATGACATTTGCCACTCCCGCCGGCTCGTCTTGGCGGCGTGCCACAGCGCCACAAAGTCCTCGGGGGTTGCCCACCCGGCGCCACGCCACACGTCCCCAAAGCAGCTGGACAGCGCCTCCGGCTCCCTGCCGCTGCCGCCGTCCATGTGCACCATGTACGCCGTCCATTGACTCACAAAGGTGCTAAAGGCGGCGGGGTGGTGGCGAGCAGAGCTGCCGACGCTGGCGTACGTCATGGGGGACTATCGGGGGGGGGGGGGGGGGGGGGGGGGACGGTGCAAGCGCACGCGCAATAGTGTGGCGCGCGTACAGCACGCGCACAGGAGGAGCATGGACCAGTCGCCTAGTAGGACTCGTTCACACGGTTCATGACGGTNCCCCGCGGGGGGCGGGGCCGCGGCGGGGACGGTGCAAGCGGCAGGCAGAGAGGAGAAGAAGAGGAGGAGAGGGAGTATCTCAGAGAGAAGCACCAACACAGACACACACGAGAGGGGAGGGGGGAAAGCAGAGGAAGGGACAGGAACAGTCCCAAGCGAATAATGAACGAAGCGCTGCACAGATGGAGGAAGAGATTGGGTTTGACGAAAACAGTGGAATCGGTGCAAGTCAATAGAGATGTATAGCTACACCTGGGCAGCGGCAAGGCAACGGGGGGGGGGGGTAAGGCAGGAAGAAGTGGAGTAGGGAAGATCTACCAGAGAGTGTACCGACAGGAAGGGAAGAAAAGGGACAGGGACAGAGATGCGGCTGTCACTCTCTCCTTCCCATGCACATGAAGATCGATGAACAAACACGAGCCAGCGGTTGGGGGGGGGGGGGGCAAGATGAGGACAGAGGAAGGGGAGAGCCAAAGGAGAGGAAGTGCAAAGTCAGAAAGTTAATCGCACCAGCGCTTGCTGTGTAGGGAGAGCAACTGTTGTAATTGATGCGTAGTGCCTCCGTGGTGACGGAGAAGTAGTTGCTTCTATAACTGGTGGGAGGGAGGGAGGGAGTGAGGGGGGGGAGAGGAGGTGTGCGCAGAAGCAAGAGACAACACACACACACAGGTTGGACCCCCAGACACCTTGCGGGATGGAAAAGAAGAAGAAGAGGAACTTTGAAACACGACACCTGCCAATAAGTATAGACACACACAGAGAGAGAGACTCACTTGGGAAGAAAATGAGTAACGGGGACAAAACGAGAAGGAGTAAATCTGGGGAGGGGGGAAGGGGGACCTCCCAACGAGCAGCGCGGTGTGATGCTGCCTGCTTCTACTTTCTCTTTGCTTTCCCTAATGTACGCGCGCGATTTCGCCGAGGATAGGAAGGATGAATGAGCAGAAGAGATGACGTGTGGACGAGGCGGCACAGGTGGTCCCCCACGATCCGACATGCCGAAGACGGCCGAGTCGAGCGCTGCAGGCCCAAAAATGACAGTATTGACGTCAGTGGCAGCACGCCTTCGTCCGGCGATGCATCCCTCTCTCTCCCTCCTCCTCAACATCCCACCTCCTCGTCGCTCTGTGCGGATGGTGGTGGTCCTTCTGCTTTCCCCCCTTCCCCTCTGCTCTCATGTTCGCTTTCGTTTCTTGTGTGTTTGGTTCAGGCTTAGTGACAAGAAGTGGTGGCTGTGCAGCACAGCAGGCTCAACGAGGAAGGAAAGGGAGGGAGTGGGCGGTAGGGACAAGAGAGGGGACAGGAGACAACTGGGGAAGGAGAAGGGGGGGGAGGGGACCAGCAAACTCCCCATCAGCGGATAGAAGAGAGCATAATGGAAAGGGGGTAGCAGAGAAGAGCAAAGAAGAATGAAGATATGTGACTAACAGTACGAAGAGAGGAGAGAAAGTGAGGGAGGGGTGGAGGGGGAAGGAGGAGGGCCAGCAACGAGCAGCCACTCGCCATCTCCCTCACTTTTCGTCCTTGTTGCCCTCTGGCTTGGCATCCGCCGTGCCGCTGGCGTCGTGGCTCTTGCCATCGTCGGGAACGGCCGCGGAGCCAATCTGGGCCGCGGTGGCGGCCGCGCCTCCCGCACCCACCTGCTTCAGCCGCTCCACCTCCTGCATCGCCGCCAGGTAGGCCTTGGCCTCCTCCTGTCGCTTGATCTCAAGCCGCATCGACTGCACGTTGATGCGCTTCCGCATGGCAAAGATGGCCTTCTGGCGCTGCCAGCAGCTGGAGAGACCGTACATGCTGCCCGCCGTGATGGACCACCAGAACACCACGTACATGCAGTGGACAATCGGCGTGAGGTGCACATACGTGATCTCGTCGGGGTCGCGGCGGCGCGGCCAGACGTGCCCGCGGACCATGCGCTGGTCGTCACCAGAGAAGTCCTCCGTCATCTCGATGTAGTAGTGATGCGCTCCGTGCTCCGCGACGCACTCCTCGACCCGATCGCTGCCCCAACGCTTCGCGTAGTAGCGCTGGATCATGTTGAAGGGACGCATGACCAGCCAGCTGAGGTCCTCGGCGACGGGGCCGTAGTTGTCGGGGCTCTCGCCCCAGAACCACGAGCCGGCCACGAACTCCTCCTTGCGCAGGATGCCGCGGACGCTGCACGGCAGGAAGCCCTCGCCGGTGTACTGCGTGAGGAAGGTGCGATGCTTGCCGGCCTCGATGGGCACCCAGCCGCGGTTGACCATCACGAACTGCTTGGTGTTGGCCACCTCGAAGGGCGTCATGATGAGAAAGCCGCCACGGCTCTCGTCCTCGTTGGCCGCGCCCTTGTACGACGGGATCGAGCGCGGGCCCACCAGCGTCGAGCCCTCGTTGTCGAAGCTCCCATTCAGGTCCACACGCCGGAACTCGCACTCGTTGGCCGTCGCCGTCTCTGGCGGCAGCTCTGTCAACGGCGGCTTGTTCATGTTCTTGTGGTTCTCCATCAGCTGCTTCTTCTGTCCGTGACGAAAGACCTGCCATATGCCAGCATTGAAGGACATGAGGCCGGTGCAGAAGAACATCACCGCCATGTAATCGGGTCGCATGGTTGCTGCTCACTAAAAACACGTGCAAGGCTGGTGTGTGTGTGTGTGTTTGGGGGAGGGAGAGGAAGGGGGGGAGGGGAAGGGAGGGGGCGAGAGTTGTATGGAAGGCGAAAACAAATAGATCGCTAGCGATCGTCTCTTGCTATGAGCTGCTGCGTGGTCGAACCGACCGCCGCCGGACATCAAGGAGAGAGAGGGAGGGGGGGAGAGGAAGGGGAGGAGGTCATTGTGCAAATGGAGTCAAACAGCAGTAACGCTGCTGCCCCCCCTCCGGCAAGACCACCACCTACACACACACACACACACACACATGCACACCCCTTCTCTTGCCATAACGCCTGTGCGGATTTTTGCAATTGCCACCGGAGCGTGGCGCATGGGCCCCTCCGCCAGGGGAGGGCGAGACGGAAGCAGACTGTACAATACAAAAGGAAGGAGAGGCGGTCCTTCTCTCACTGTCCTGGTCTACACTGTGCCTCGAGCCTCAGGTGCTTCTCCAGCTCCGCGTACAAGCGCTTCAACTCAAAAAAGTAGCTGCGCGTCTCCTCTGTCGCCTCGGCGTAGACGGCGCAGGTCTGTCGCAGCTGCAGCAGCTCGTCGTGCAGCGCAAGGATCTCGGCCTTGTCGTCAATGGCGCGTATCTGCTCCTTGGAGGCCGCCGCCTCGAGCGCCTTGTGGCTGTCCAATGCGCCGGCGGCGTGGCGCAGTGCTCTCTCCTCCCCCAAACGCCGCCGAAGCTCGTCGTTCTCCCGACGGAGCTGCTCGTTGAGGGCTTGCAGGTCCGCCACGGTGTCGCTGCCCTGTGGTGCCTGCGTGGCCTGCGCGAGCTCTGTCGGTCTATCTGTCATAAGCCTGTCTGCACCCTTTCCCGTTAACCACAAGGTGTCGCCGGCTTGCCTCTTGGCGAGGGAGTGTTTGCGATGAAGTTGATGTGAAGGAGATGTACTCTAGCCTCACTGCGAGGGAGGGAAATCATGAGGAGCGGAGGGGGTGGGGGGGGGGGGGGGGGGGGTATGAGAATGATGTGGGGGAGAGGGCAGTGGTGCGTCGTGGGCTCGTCACTCCCCTGTGCCGCAGATGGGAGCAGATGGGAGCAGACGTGTGGATGTCCCACGCACCTTTGCGCAGTTCTCATTCCTTGCGCAGTTCTCTCGCTCTGCCTGCGCCGCTCTTCCACAGAAGTGTTCGGGTCAAACGCGTAGATGGATAGGAAGGCAATGAAGAGCAAGTGAGGGGGGGGAGCGAGTTGGTGAGTTTCTGGTAAAGTGAAAAAGAAGAAGTTGGTGGCGGTGAAGGAAACAATGAAAATGAAAGGGAGAGAGAGCGCGTCACTCCGCAGTGAGGAAGACGACTACTTCGTGCGGTGGGGGGGAGGGGGAAAGGGAGTTGGCAGTTGTTGAAGAGAGTTGTTGCTGGTGAGGCCTGTGGCACGCAAAGGAGGAAAAAGAGAGAAAGAAACGAGATAAACGACTGAATGGACGGGGCGGCATATAATGCGAAATAGACTCGTCTCAGCGACAAGGGAGCCCCCCCCCCCACACACACACGTATGCACACAAAGAGTGCTCGCGTTAGGTGTAGCCCATCCACTTGGGTCTGTCCCCTTAGTGGGTGTGGCGGCCTTACCCTGTGGCAGCCAGCGAGGCGAGGCGAGGCGAGGCGAGGCGAGGCGAGGCGAGGCGAGGAGAGAGGAACAGAGAGGAACAGAGCGCTGTCAGTGGTGGCGGTGGTGCTCCGTTCTGCGTCGCCCCTCATGCTTCCGCTGTCTCACCCTCCCACTGTGAGAGACCCTTGATGTCCGATCCCGCCAAGGTCCGGCGGCTGTGCGTCGCCTTGGCGCAGCGGAGGTGCTGCTCTGGCGCTGATGCAGCGATCGCGTCGGGACAGTTCCGCCTCCGACGCTGCTGGCAGCTGTGCGGCGGAGCGGCCCTTGTGGGTGGCATCTCGATGTAGCCTGCTGCGACGTTGGTGTCGGCCGGCTTGAGGCTGCTCGGTACGAAGAACACGTGGCCTTTGTGCTCCACCCGCACGAGCGTCTCGGTGGACATGGGGCGGCGGGCAGTCCGTTCTCCCACAACGCACGAGTGTGTGCCTCCCTTCTCTTTTCTCTCTCCTTTCCGAGGCGCTGGTCCGCCTTGTCAGGGTGACTGGGGGGGGGAGGGGCAGGAGGAGAAGAAGGGATTCGGCAGGGATCAGTGTTCCTTGGCAGACGGGAAGGATACTACAGGTGTGGGAAGAGGAAGGGATGACATGGCATGGGGAGGGGGAAGTGATCCACCGCGAGTGCCCCATAGCCTTCAGCCACCCGACCACGTGCTGGAGGATGGCAGGGAGGGGAAGGGGGGCGGGGGGGAGGTGAGTATCACTACCTGTGGTCTCGCGTGCTGCTTCGTGTTGTTGTTGTTTTTTTGCTGTTGAGTTTGCGTTTGTGGGGAGGGGTGGAAGAGGGGGAAGATGCTGCCCCGGCCTTCCTCCTGGCGCACAGGTCGAGGCGGCCCTCGCAGGCGTGTGGAGTGTGAGCGGGAACGCGTTTCTGTGGCGGGGAGAGAGGGGAGGAGTAAGAAGTCGAACACAGCAAAGACAGTTCCTCCCATCCCCATCGTGGAGAGAAGACGGGTTTCGAACACAAGGATGCATGTACCGAGAGAGAGGAAAAGAGAGAAAAATAAAGCGGTGATGGTGTTCACAGTGGTGGTGGTAAAGTACATGAGTTCCAATGTATAGTGAGAGGAGGCCCTCTCCTGCATCGCATCGTGTCATTGGGCTGCTCCAGGCGGCCACAGTCACTTTGCGCTATCGATTTCCTGATACGACTAAGCGGCGGAGCTCCGCGTTCTGCGAGTCGACGCTATCGGCGTACGAGGTCACGAGCCGCAGATGCTCCTCCACAGCCTCGGACAGGTGGCTCGGCAGGCTCAGTGGGGAGACCTTCGCGCGACAGCCAAACCTCGCGTAGGGGCACAGGCAGCCCGAGCTCCCATTGCCAAGGAAGGTACTCGTCTGGTACTCCCCGCCCACGACCCTCGGCAGCGACGGCGGCTCGCGGCGCCGGGCACGACGGCGGGTGACGGCGGTGGCATCGGGCAGCGAGCTGGCAGCCCGATGGTACTTGGTGGTGGTGGTGCCCAAGGCAGTGGTGGTGTTGGTTGGGCTGCTCGGGCTCACAGGCAACGGCGGCGCGAGCGACAGCCCGTCGGCAGCGGACGGTGCCGCCGCCCCCGCACCCGCAACGTTGTGGCGCTCGAGCGAGACCGAAGCCTCGCGGCTCGCGTGACCGGACGGCGGGGTGGGGTCTGAGGCCCGCCGCCGTGCTCGCCCTTTTCCCAACGAGCCGCTGCTGCCGCTGGCACCCGTCTGTTGTTGCGGCAGCGGTGGCTGTTGCAGACGCTGCTGCTGCTGCTGCTGCTGTGTCGCTGGGGATGGCCCGGCGAAGGAGGAGGAGGTTGTCGTTGTTGCGTTGGCAGCCGCCCTGTTGGGGTTGAGGAAGCACATCGCGGTGTGTGCGTCGAGCCGCCTTTGCCTAATGTACTTGAGGCAGAACGGGCAGGCCACGCGCATGGCATCGCACCCGCCCTCGTGGCTAGCCAGCACCTGTCGAGGAAACAGGAGGCTGCAGTGCCGGCATCTCTCCTTAGCCGCGCTGCATTCGTTGAGGGTGTGCTTCTCCAGCATGTTGCGCGGGACGGACTGGCCGCAGTCGACGCACCGCACCGGCAGCCGGAAGCAGCGGCGGTTGTGCCGTGGTAAGTCTGCGCGCAGCATGCGCTCGTTGCAGTGCGGGCAGCGCAGCGGTACCTCCTTGCACTCCGACAGGTGCACCTCCAGCTCGTTCTTGTCCATCTCCTTGCGGCAGTGGGGGCACTCCGCGATCTGCCGCCGGCACACGTGGCGGTCGCCAACGAATATGGGGAGCCCGCAGTTGCGGCACGGCGTCGGTGTCTGCAGCCCCGCCGCGCCAGCACCGCCGCCCGCCGGCCCCTTGAGCTCCTTGATGCGGTCAGCGTAGCGCAGCGTGTTGAGTGTGTCCTCGCAATGGCTCTGGCACGGGCTGATGGTCGCAATGACGCAGGTGCGGCACCGACCCGTGAAGCTCTCGCGCAGGATCTGCGTCAGCTTCGAGCCGCGGAAGGGGATGTGGCGCTTGCGCATCGACATGGCCCTAATGCACTCCTTAAGGGCCAAGAGGCTCTTGTTGATCTCTGCCCCCTCGCGCCGCGTCTTCGCATCCGCCTCTGACGTGTCCGAGGCGCGCTCGCTGCCGGCGAGGTCCACAAAGGTGATGCGGCCATACGCGTCCCCTGTGGTGGTGCCGTTCCCCGCCGTTGCCGCTGCTGCTGCTGCGGCGGCGGCGGCTCCAATGGGTTTCGCCTTTATTTCCAACACAGCGTGGGAGCGGGAGCTGCGGTCGTTGGCGTGAGTGGTGCCAATGGCCCGTAGCTGCTGCCCGCTCGTCATGAGGGCCTCCACGTCGTCCACGGAGTTCACCTCGCGCTCGGAGAGGCCGACAATGTGCACGTTCCTGTACTCGTCCTGCAGCATCTTTATCTCGGTCCGGTCGTTGAGCAGGTCGTACAGCTTGCTGCCGTACACCTCGTAGAAACTGGCGGAGAGTCCCACAGTGGGGCCCGTCATGTCTAGCAGCTCCATGACCGCCAGCCCGTAGAGACCAGGGCTGCCCTGGTCCCCTAGCATGGTGTATGTCTTGCCGCTGCCGGTCTGGCCGAAAGCAAAGACGACAGCGCCGCCGCCCTCCCGCACGCTCTGCAGTAGCGGCCGACAGCAGTCCTCGTACACGGCGCAATTGTCCCTCTTCTCGTCGAACACGTGGTCAAAGGTGAAGGAGCTAGGCTCGATGAAGGGGGTCAGGTCCAGCTTCATCCGTGGCTCGTAGACGACGACGGCGCGGCCATCCTCACTGCACCGCACCACATCATTCTCGTCCTGCTCCTGGTTGGGCAGTTTGGGGCGCTTGCGCACCACCACCGTAATGGATGATGCCGCGGGGGCCACCGGGGGGGAGGGCCCTTGAGTGGTGGATGGCCCGCAGATGGGCGGACTGAGGCGTGACGGTGCGACGCTGGAGGTCACTGAAGGAGAGTGTGAGGCGGGCTGGTTGATCCCCTCTGACATGTTGATGATGAGAGAAGTGGTAGTCCACTGAGGAGAGGGAGAGGAGTGGGGGGCTCCTGAAAAGCTGGCGAGGTGGGATCCAGTGCAAGAGCCACCAGAGGGAGGAGGGAAGGAGGAAGAGAAGGGCCAGCAGCTTGTGGACTTTCCCCCATACACGAACCACGCGCGCTTGGAAATGACACATGAGAGGCTGCACACCCGCACCTTTATGTGTATGTGTGTCGGTGTGTGCATCGCACCCTCTCCATCACACGGCGAGCTGTACACATTCTGTCTTCTTCCGTGGCAACAGAGTTACGGATACGTACAACAACAACAACAACAGATAGTAGCACAAAGAGTGGCAAAGGGGGGAGAAGAGAGCAAAGCAGACCCACACACACGCACACACACGTCCCCCCCCCCCCCCCCCCACACACACACACAGGGAAAGCCGAGGGCAGCGTCTGGATCTCCCAAAACGCCATCTGCTGGGGAGGTTCATTCGTCGGGGATGGTGTTCTTCGGCTTTGGGCTCACAGGCACCATGAAGTTGTCGGACAGTGCCCACCGCCGCCGTGACCAGAACGGCCTGCGCACATCCTTCTTGATTTCGTCAGAGACGAACGCGGCGGGGTCGTAGCTGGCGAACATCGTGTTGGGCTCCAGCTCCTCGCCGGCGTGCTTGTTGGCCAAGTTGCTCGGTGTGCGTGAGGAACCGGAGAAGCGTTCATCGACAACGCGCTGAGTCATGTCTGGCTCCGCAGCGGGCAGTGGCACTGGGGGGCGGCCACGCTCATCCAGGTCCTCGAGGAAGAGGGGGATGGCGGGGTCCCAGTCGCGCTGCTCGCGGGTGCCAGGGATGCGTGGCAGCATGCCCTCGCCCTCGAACCGCTCCACCGCCGCGCCGGCGCGGATGAGCTGCACAAGCAGGTGGTCCTGGTGGTGCTTGAAAGCGAACCGGCGGGGCGTGGCCGGCGCGGGCGTGCCGTCGGCGTACTCAAAGTCTGCGATCTCGCGCGAGGGGCCGTACTTGCTGTGCCGGTCGCCGTGGCCATGGTGCAGCATCCACTCAATGTGCGTCTTGCGGAACTGGGGGCGGGCATGTGGGTAGGCCGAGCGCGCCGAAGGGTAGACAGGAGCGTCGCCGGACCACGCAGAGCCGGCCGCCCCAGCGCCGCCAGCGAGGCGTGTGGTGCCGGCTTCGGAGTAGCGTCGCAGCAGCAGCGGTGCAGCGGCCGCTGTTGCTGTTGCGCCGAAGGGAGTGATGGGCACACGGCGCATGGACTAGAGGATCGAAGGGGATGGAGGGGGGGCTGACGGACTAACGGACCAACGGAATCGAAAGGAGGAAAGAGGACGGCCACGCCACCACTGCAGCGACAGGAACCTAAGAAGGGGAGGAAGAGAGGAGCGGAGAGGGAGAAACGAAATGGTTCACTCGACATACGAGTCTTTGCGCTCGCCAGTGTTGTTTGTGTGTGTGTGTGAGAGAGAGAGAGATCTCTGTTATGGTCTTCTTCCTTGTCCCCAGCTGTATCATCGCCCCTTTTGCCGTGGCACAGGTGGCCACGGTCGGGACACCCCACACACGACAAGAAGAAAGCCGGGCCTGCCTCCTACTCAATGTCCAGTGCCCTGTGAAGGACCGGGAACGCTGTGTCGTCCACGAGCAGCTGACCCTTCTCGTACTTGTGCAGCGGCCCGTGGGAGTCCCGCGAGGCCCACGAGTTGCGCTCGCCGCCAAAGGCGCAGCGGTCGGGCATGAGGGCCAGACTGTACTGGTAGGGGTTGCCAACCTCCTTCACCGCTGGGGGCCGGAAGGGGGAGAGCGCGCTGCCCGCCAGCGTCGGCAACGTCCCAGCAAAGGTGAAGCTATGCAGGAAGAGCACGGAGCCAGGGGGGAGGGGCGGCAGGACCACGGGCTCCAGCCCGCGAAGCTCCGGCGTCAGCCGCAGCATCTTGCCAAAGTCGAAGACGGACGACATTTGGAAGCGCGTCGTGTCCGCGCCATCGCCGGTCAGCCGGAGGGCGACCTTGTGCGAGCCGGGCAGCACTATCAGCCGCTGCGCCGCCGCGTGGCCGTTGCCGTCGCTGTCCGATAGGCCCGCCATCGCACTGAGTGCGGTGGCGCTGGCGAAGTCGCTGCCAGCAGCGCTGAGGATCACGGGTGTCGCGTTCATGAACGGGTACGACTCGTAGGCGGAGTCCGCGAAGGCGCGAACGACGACCTCGCCGCTGAGTGCCGCGGCGGCCTCGCCAATACGGCGGCCAACACCGCCCTCGGACAGGACCAGTTGCCGCAGTGGGGGATCGGTGGACAGGAGGTAGGACCAGCACTTGGCCCACGACCCAATGTACTCAAAAGTCTCGTTGATGTGGTTCTCGCGGCGTATGTCAAGCTCCAGCCGGCCGCTCGCCTTGTACTTCGCCAGATCGGCCTTCATCTGCGACTCTGTGTACGCCTCGCCCGCCGCATCCAGTCTCTCGCGGGTGACCCGGCGGCCCTGCATCTCCTCCTCCTCTGTGAGGAAGCGGGGGGCCGGCTTGTACTCCTCGTAGCGGCGGCGCCGCGCGGCCAGCCGCCGGTACGCGCGGTCCACCTGCCGCTGGTTCTTGTACTTGAGGTGGATGGCGCGGTGCTGGTACTCGACGGCCTTGCACCCTTCCGCTTGCGCCGACGCGGCCCTCAGCTCGGCTGGGATGTCCGCCTTCTCATTCAGCTTATCCCACTGCACCCCTGGCTTCGGCTGCAGCTGCCCGTCAAACTGGATCTCGCCCGCCAGCTGTGCGTCGAGGCCGGGGAAGATGTTGCGGCCCCGTCGCTGCGCCGCCGCCCGCACGGCGCTGGTGAGCGCGTCCGTCTCGGCGGGGCTAAAGAAGCCGTGCGCAACGAGAAGACCGTTCTGGCGATAGGCCTTCACGCCAGCGGCGGAGAGGGCCCCTTGACGGCCTTGGACAACAAACGATTTCATATCTCCTCCTTATCCCTATAGTGTGTGTGTGTTAGGGAGGGGGGAGGGGGGTCACAGCTGGCGAGTAGGAAGAAGAGAGGGAGAGGGTGGAAAGACGTCGCAATAGGGAGAACGCTACACAACGCGGGGCTGTAGCACTGCCAATGCCCCTCTCTTTTCCCTTCAACAACACACACACACACACACGCACAGAGGCAGATAAGCAGACATAGAAAGAGAAAGAGAGTGAGTACCGGGTTCGCACACACTGATCCCTTCTGGCGATGTCCGTTCCCTCTCTCTCTTCCCCCCTTGGACACGGCTTGTTGCGCGTGGCAGGGCTGTTCTTGTTTGGGGGAGGCGTTGTCTTGTGTTAGTCAGAGCTTCTGTCTGTCAGCTCCTTTGCGAGCATTACACCACGAGGAGAAAGAGATAGAGAGGGGGAAGGAGGTAAGTATAATGGACATGCAGAACGAAACAAGAATGCAGAGATGGACAGCGACAGAGGGGGGATGGAGGGCTGCTCGCTGGATGTGGGGCACGACAGGTAGCAGGGGACGTTGGTGCAACTTCTCGAACAGAGTCCCCATAGATATGGGTGTGAATGTGTGTGCCTCTCTCTCCGTATGTGTATGGAGAGGAAGAGAGAAGAAGAAATGAACATGTTAGAACGCCGTGAGGGAAGCAGAGAGGTGTCGCTGTCGCTCGGAAAGGAGAAGGAAGAGATACTGTTTAGGGAAGGGGGGGCTTCACCAGTGTTTTGACATCTCCCCCTTCATGGGGCCAGAGGGAAGTGAGTCGTCTACATATAGGGCACGCACACAGACAGAGAGTGAGAGAGCGCGCAAAAAGGGAGCTAGCAGCCATGCAGTTGGCAGCAGCGTATGTACATGGGCGGGGGACTCCCAGAGACGGCCATTTTCCAAGGGGAAGCAAGAAATCAGAGAAAGGGCGGTGCCAACGTTCGTTGCGCATTACACAGCAAAGAGTCGGTGAGGGACCGGAGGAGGAGGAGGAAGGAGGGAGGCAATGAAATGCCCTTTGGGAACCGGGCGCTCCTCTGGGCGCTGTGCCAAAAGAAGAACAGCGAAAGGACTGTGCGAGAGGGAGAGACGGAGGAGGGGAAGGGGGGAGGGAGGGGGGCAGGAGGGGCTAGCCCTTGCTGTTGTGCCCCCAGCACGCAGCGCTGCCCCACCCCTCCTCTCCTCGCGCATTGCCTCTAGGCCGAGTTGGTGCTAGCGCGCTGCTGTTCAAGGATCTTCTGGTAGTACTCGTACTTGGGGCTGCTGATGTCGCGCTTGATGACATCCATCACAGGCCCCATGCACATCTCAAAGTGGCGGCGGTTCAGCTTCGCTGTCGTCACGTGCGTGACGGCCACGATGTCAGCCACGGTGCGGTGGTTGTTCAAGAACTCGAGCTCGCCAACGTGGTCGCCCTGCGAAAACTCGCACACCTTTGTCTCCTTCCCGTCCGCGTCGCGGCCAATGACCTCGACAGTGCCCTCCACGATGATGTAGAGCCACTCGCCCTCCTCATCATAGTGGATGATGTACTCTCCCGGCTCGAACTCCTCGCTGCTGAGCGCGTCGGCCACCTGCATCCGCTCGTAGTCGTCGAGGGTGGCGAGGAAGGGCACGTTGGCGAGGAGCGAGACGTACTGCTCGCGACGGCGGATGCACGTGCCCATCACCAGGTTGCGGTACGTCTCCCGGTCCAACACCCACGCAACGAGGCTGTCGGTGCACACCTTGACGGTGGCAACGGCGGGGGTGTCGTACAGCAGCTCGAGCTCGCCCACCGCGGTGCCCTCCGTCTTGAGGAAGACCTTCTGGCCCTCCTTGATGATGTCGGCCGCGCCGGACTGGATGATGTACAGCTTGTCGCAGTTCTTCTGCCCAAACTCGATGATGCACTCGTCCCTCTTGAACTCGGTGCGGTACATGGCGCCCGCCACCGTGTGCACCTCCGCGGAAGTGAGAAAGCTGAAGAGCACGTTGTGGGAAAGGAGCTCGCAGATGAGCTCCGTCTCCTCCTTTGTTTTGGTGTGCACCGGCGCGACGTAGTACTTCGCCTTCTCGGGGTCGATGCCCGCCACTTGCACCGTCTGCCGGCGCGCGCGGCCCGCGCCGAGGGTGGTGAGGTCCGCCGCGGCGGCCGTCGGCACCCATTGCGGACCCTCGCCAAAGGCGGCCTCCTCGGCATCGCTGTCGTTGTCCATGCCGCCGGCCTGCTGCTCCCACAGCTCCGTCGTGTTCTGTTCGCACTGGTCCTTGATCTTCTTCCGCAGCTCAAAGTCGACGCGGGTGCTGCCGAGCTCGACGCGGCACATGCGTCGGTTGACCTGCACCAACGAGAGCAGCTTGCGGCCGGCGTAGTTGCCAATGGGATTGTTGCTCAGGTCGAGCGCGTTGATGCTGGGGTGCACCTTGCACACCTCGACTAGCCTGTCGATGGTGGCGTTGCCCTTCACGCTGTCCTCGCTAAGGTCCGAGTTGTACAGCTTCTGGTCCGCGAGGTTGAGGAAGCGAAGGTTGGGCAGCGCCTCGGCGACGGCCAGCACCGCAAGGATGCCGCGGTTGCCGATGTAGTTGCTCGACAAGTCAATCTCCTCGATGCTGTCGAAGGTGTTGTGTTCATGGAAAAAGGACACGAGGTCGGGATTCGGCGTCTTGACGCCCTCCTGCTTGCAGGCGCGGAGGTAGGCGTTGCACGGGGTGTCCTCGGAGGCCATTACGCGTTGCTGCCGTGTGCGTGGGTGTTGAAGAGTGGTAGAGGTGATGGTTGGTGGGAATGGTTTGCCAACGTGAGAGGGCTGCCACGTGTATGGTGACGGCTGGAAAGAACGAAAGTGCTGAGCGAAAACAGAGGGGAAGAAAAGGAAAGAGAAGGCTAAGTACTTTGGGGCAGGCGTAAAGGGGGAAGAGTAAGTGGGATAGCATAGGAGAAGAGCGAGGGGGGGGGAGGCCGTTGCACACATCATGGCCCACTCTCCCCCATTCGCAGTTACTCAGAAGGGGGCCCAAGGGAGCATCCCCATTGACGATTCTCTGGTGTGTGTGGGTCCCACGCTATCTTATCCCTCTACTTTGCGATAGGGGAAGGAATGCTGTACTGTACACAAGCGCGCCGCTCCCCCACCGGTCCCCCGGTTTGAAGCGGGCGAGCGGGGGGAGACCAAAACAAAAAGCGAACGAGGGAAAGCCAAAAGGGTCCCCACCACCACCACCACTATATTGCATCTATGCTGATCTCTATGTGCGCAGGTGAACGAGCCCCATGAAGGAAGGGAGGGAGGGGGGGAGGCCATCGAGCAAACTGCCCGCCTTTTCTCTCCGGTCACGAAACGCGAGAGAGCCCATACTCCACCTCCGCGACCCGCACATCGTCCGCGGAGTAGACGGCCGTCACGATGGATAAGGCGGCTGTGAAGGCCTTCTTGGCTCGCTTGTACCGGCCCAGCTCCGCGCACAGGGCCCCCTCCGCCAGCAGTGTGGAGGCGACCAGTGGGTGTCTGGGCCCCAGCAGCCGCCTGCGAGTCTCGGCGACAGTCCCCAGCAGCGACAGCGCCTCGTCCTTGCGACTCGGCTCCGCTGGGGTGGCGCTCAGACGCAGCAGGTGCGCCACGTGCTCCATCGTGAGAGCCAGCTTCAGCTCCGTCACCCCGTCCGTGCCCTGGTAGCGGGTGCGGATGTCCATGGACCTGGCGTAATGCTCCAACGCCCGCAGGCTACGCGGGAGTTGCGGCCCTGCACCACCCTGCCCGCCTTTGGCGTCTGTGCCGTCCCCGCCACCCTCTGCAGCGGCCAGAATCTCGCAGCACACCCCACGACTGTGCCACACGTCCGCCAGCAGGAGCCGCTCCGCACCAAGTACGTCTATCAGCCTCCGCTCCGCCTCGGGCAGGAATACTGTGTCGGCTTCCCGCACAACGTCTATTGGAGTGTCGTTCTGTGTGCGGTACATCTCTAGCCGGATCACCCCCCTACTGTACGCCACGGCGGCCAGTGCCTGGTTGGCTGAGGCCGCGCTGCCAAAGCTGGCGCCGTTCTCCTCCAGGTACCCTTGGCACGTGGCCAGCAGCCGTTCCGCCTCGTCAAAGGAAGCGACGGCGCTGTAGCAGCCGGAGAGCAGCAGCAGCCCGCTGGAAAAGAGAAGGTGCTGGAGGGGTGCGTCTGCCGCTCCGGGTGGCCGGCTGGCGGTGCTGCCGCGTTCGTCCACCTGCGAGAGGGCAAGGAGAAGGTCCTCGACGGTCTCCCGGCACTGCTGAAGGCGGCCCTCCTGGAAGAGCCGCTGTGCCTCGGCGTACATCGTCTGGAGCGCCGCAGCTGACATCAGCGAGGTTCGTTTCACCGCCCCCCTCCCCAACTCGGTGCGCGTGTGTGTGTGTGTGTGTGTATGAGCGAAGGTGCAATGCGTGTACGAGCTGCAGTCCGCTAGCTGCGAGGGGAGGGAGGCAGAGGTACGTGAGGGGGAGGCAGTGAAGCGAAGGAACGAGGGAAAGGGCTGTTTGGAAAGCAGTGCCCCCCCACTCCTTGCACATATACACACTGGTGGGAAAGTGCCACTTCGCTGTTCATCGCTCAAAAAGGGTTTCCTATTCCCGTTCTCGTGATTCGTATTATTATTATGATGTGTTTCTCGCTTCGCATTCCCGCCCCGCGTGGGAGCCCCGCCTTGTCCTCACTCTTCTTCTCTCTCCTCTTCGCACCACGCCCGCAGAGGGAATGGGGCAGAGTGACGAGGGGGGACGAGGGGACATGTTGTTGCGGAAACGGGGAAAAGGCTCAGTAAGGAGACGAATGTGTGGATTGAGAACGACAAGGATCGCTTGCGCGGAAATAGTACAGTGAGGAATGGATGGCGGTGTCCACTGGGAAATGACTCTCTCTCCCTTCAGCCCGTCCATCATCACACCTCGAGGAGATGCTTCTCCACAAGCAGATTGACATAGTCAGACCTCGGGACGATCCAGATGCCATACCCAAACGCCGCGGTGTAATTCTCGACCCGGCCTGGGAGCTGCCCTCGGCGCACCGTCTGCGCGACGGCCTGGTACCCCGCCAGCCCAGCTGGAGAGGATGTCTCAAAGTAGTGCACTACCTCCAACTCGGGTGGCGGCGGTGGCGCGTTGCCAGCCTCGGCCTCTGTAGCCGCCACCACCCTCCCCCGTTTGTCGTTGGGGTTGTGACGCGGCAGGCTGGCGAAGTCAATGTGGCCATAGGACAGCACGTGGTACTGCCGGGACAGTGGCCCCGACGTCCGCTCACGCAGCTCAATGCAGGAGGCTTGCCACGGGTTGCGATGCAGCTCCGTGTTGTTCAGCACGTGCTCGCTGCCACCATAGCCAAGTTTGGTCGGAGTCAGCGTCGTGCTGCTGGCAACCATCTCGTAGAAACGGCGCGCAGCCTGCGCACGCTCCGTCAAGGCCGCATCAGCGCCAGGGGAGCCGCTGTCCGCCAGGTCGGATGACGGAGGCATAGGGAGTAGATCGGTCTCGCTGCCCCTAAGTGGTGGTGCTGCGCTCACGCACAGTCCCTTCGCCTCGGCGGCACCGACGCCGGCTGCGCCACTTGGGGACGAGCGGCGGCAAAGCAGAATGGCCGCTCGGAGAAGCATTCCGTCCCCCAAAGGAAGGGAGGGGGTTGGCGCGTGTGTCTGTTTGGGTACGTAGCAAGGCACAAAACAAGAAGGAGAAGGAAAGGGAGAGGAGCGGTTTGGTCGATGGAGAAGTGCGAGAAGACGGGGGGAGAGACATAAAAAAGCGGCCGTACTGCAGTGGGACGTCCACCCACCCACACACACATCACACCATCATTTTCTCCACGGCGATGCCGCCGCTGCTGCTGCTCGCTTTCCTGTTCGCTTCACTCGTTGGGGAAGGAGCGGCACGGCGCGTCCGCCCGCTTAGAGGCAAGATGGGGCACACGCCCCCCCCCCCCCACACACACACACACGCCGTCCCTCCCTCAGTCCCCGTCTGTCTACGCACACACAAAGGGGGTTGACGGGGGGAGAGAGGAGGGGGGGGGAAGGGGGGAGGCTTGGGGAGGTCTCAGAAAAGGAAGGAAATGCGGGGCAAAATGGCAAGTGGAGTTCAGAGATAAGGAAGAGAGAGGTACAATACTCTCCGTGTGTATGTGTATATGTGTGACTCTGTGCGCGCGAGAGTAGGAGGGCGGCAGAGGTTAACCACCACCACTCCCAAACCCACGAGAGGCACAGGTAGGAGGGAGAGAAGTGTTTAACTGATATGGCGGCGGAAACGAGGAAAAGAGGGGCAGTGATGGAAACGCAATAAGGCGGAGAGGGGGGGGGAGAGCAATAGTTGTCAGTGGATATACTCAGTAACAAGAGTAAAAAGAGAGAAAATGGGAGTGAGAAGAGCGATAGTCGTCCCCTCTCCTTCAAGCCCTACGCAGCCGCGTTCATATACTCAAAGATGGCTCTGTTATAGGAGGACATGAGGTGGTCCTGCAGCAGCACACGCATGGAGCTGCGATCGGAGAGGGCGGCGAGGGTCTTGCCGGGGTCGTCGGAGTAGACGTACATGTCCTGCCCGCACCACAGTATGTTGTAGCAGCCGAACGGGTCGAGGATCTGCAGGTTCCGGTACTCCTCCGTCTCAAACGCGGACACGTCGATCTGAGCGAGTAGCGGGCTGGTGACCTCGCCGGAGGCCGACACCGTCGTGCGCATCCCGTCCCTGTTGTTGTCGAACGGCTCTCGCGTGTGGGCGAAGATGTCCCCCGTGGTCGTCCGAGGGCTTTCGACGTGCTCGTCCTCGTCGTCGCTGCTGCTGATGCTCTTGCGCCCCTCGTAATAGGTGTTGGTCACGCTGCTGGAGCCGTCCGTGGTGGTGGTGAGCTCCTGCATGGAGACGGCCGTCTTCTTCTCCTTTGTGAGCTGCTTCTTCTCCTTCTTACTCTTCGCGGTGGGGCTGACGTGCCCGGTAGCATGGGCGACGTCGCGGCACTGCTGCTGGCTGAGGGTGAGCCAGGTGAGAATGAGGTCGCGCACCTCGCCCATGTTAGTTTCGTCGCCCGGCATGCCCTGCTCGCCCCCACCCGTGGTGGCACCGAGCGTGCCGGCCGAGAGGAACGTGCTGAGGAAGGACAGGCGTGGCATGATGTCGCTGCCATTGACAAAGTGCTGAAATTTGTGGCAGAGGTTGGCGCGCGGGCAGGACTGCAGCAGCTCCGTGAGGCCTCGGTTGCCCACGAGGGGAGCCCCAAAGGTGACGCACATAAGGCGATCGCACGTGACGTCGGTGTGTTCAATCAGCAGCCGCGCCGACAGCAGCGACGCGATGGAGCCGCCGGTGGAGAAGCCGCAGAGAACGATGTCGGCCCCCTCGCCCATCATAGCCAGGAGCTCGTGGGTGAGGTCGTCGTAGACTTCATTGTCCTCCAGCTCGTGCAACAGCGCCTCTGTCGCGCCGAACTCCCCCACCAGCTTCTTGCCACCCCTCTGCCTGGCCATGCGCTCATCAGACACAATGACACCCAGATGATCGGAGCGGCTGGTGGACCACACTTGGCGGTTGTGTATCGTGCTGGCTAGGCGTCGGTCCAGTGCCTTGCGGCCCATGGTCGGGGCAAATGCGACGTAGCGCACCATGGCGGGACTCTCAAAGACGGTGAACAGCTGCTCCACCCGCACTATACGCAGCAGCGTCGCCTCGGGCGTGTCCGACATGGCGAGGCTAATGTTGGGGCAGCTCTGCCACTCGCCGGCCACTGTGGCGGCGAGGCGGCTGAGCATGGCCTTGCGCGCCGACCACGTGTCGTCTCGCATGCCGTGCAGCGCAAAGGCGTCCGCGTGGTTGGGCATGCGCGTCAGATAGAGCGAGTCGACGTCGCTGGCGGTGAGGCTGTCCACGATGGCGTTGTGCTCGCGCGCGACGGCGTCCTCGGTGGCCCGCACAAGGTTCGTGTCCACCTTGCTGGAGCCGCTGCCCGTGACCTGTGGGACATGGCGGACTTGGTGGAGCGCGCTGGTCACCGTCGGTACCTTGCACTTGGCGCAAACCTCGTTGTACAACAGCTCGCTGGAGCAGTTCGGGTTGATGCAGCGGCGCGGAGCGTCAACGACGCTCACTAGGGCATAAAGGCCCCAGAGGAAGCGGCTGCCCCCCACAATCGGGTAGTCCGAGGACGCATTCGCAGCCTCGAGTGGTACCACGCCTTCCTTTCGCAGAGCGCCGTACGTGTCGAACATCCCAAAAACGTGGAGAAGCCCTTGTGGAATAGCACAGGTGATGCAGGTGCGCGAGGGCTGCTTCCGTGCGCCACCCATGAACTCCACCACGCGCTGTTTGTTGCTGCAGCGAGGGCAGAAGGGCCGCCAGCACATGCGGCAGTGGTGGCGCGAGCGCATCGCCAACAAGTAGGATCCACAACAGCGGCAGTGCTGACAGTTGCAACTGAGCTTTGCGTTGCTGCAGACCGAGCACACTCCGTCCGTCCCGCCTTTGTAGCAGCTGTGAATGCTGGAGCGCTCGCTGGTGCCCATGTCGCCGGTGCTGGCCGCCTTGCGCAGCGTCAACGCGTTGGTAATTTTACGCTTCATGAGGGGAGAGGAATGTGAGCTGGGCCTCGGTGCGAACGAAAGGAGCGAGAGAGAGAGAGAGAGAGATAGAAGTCACCTGGGCGTCCCCGTCGCAGGCGGAGGAAACTGTCCCTCTGTGGCGTGTGGAAACGGGGGAAGGAAAGGAACGAAGAGGAGGGCGGGGCGGGTAAGAGTCAGTGCTGCCCCACGCAATGGGTGTGGGTGGTGTCTACGGAGAGCGTGTCTGCGTCTGTGTGTGTGTGTGTGTGTGTGCGCGCGCTAGACTTGCTCGCCTTTCCTTCTGGGGTAATGCGAGGGAGGGATAAGGGGGATGGAACGAAGATAGGGGGGAATGAGAGAGAGTGTTGATAAGGCGGTATGTGCTGGTGAGGCAGGAGGCAGGTGAAGGAGGAAGAAGAGGAGCAGAGAGAGAGAGAGTAAAGTGAGGTGCCACCGGTGCGCGCATCCGCACCGGAGGACGAAAGTGTGGTCTCCATTATGTGCCCTCCTCACCACCCACCACCTTCCCATCGTCTCATTTTACCATCCTGCTCGTTTTCCGTTTCTTGTTTGGCCCTTTGGAAGAAGAGGAGTCATAGTTAGGGAGGGATAGGGATAGACAACCTCTCCACAGGGGGTATCCCTACGCGAAGGGCGGGGGGGGGGAGAAAAGGGTGGAACAATAGGCAGAGAAGCAAGCAATGGTGAGCCGCGCAGGGGGGGGGGGGGGGCTCGCGGCGAGGGACGCCTGTGTAAGCACGTTAGTGTGGTTTTTGGCCGTAGAGGTGAAGCATAACGCCTCTGTTGTAGGAGGCGACGCTGTGGTCCAGCAGGACGGTGTCGTCGCCGCAGCCGCGCTTGAGCATGCCGAAGGCGAGCTCCGAGTCCATGGTGGAGATGTAGCCGTGCTTGCCAAACGCGAGAAAGTGGTAGCGGCCGAAACAGGTGAAGCGGCGATGGAGGCGGTTGGCGGCGCTCGTCTCCTTGCCCTTATTGATCTGCTCGACGATCGCGGACACGTCCTCGTCGGCGTCGGCCGCTGCGATGTCGGCGGCTGCACCCGCTCTCTGTCCTTCCTCCTGCGGCCCTGACGAGGAGAGGATGGCCATGGTGGCATCCTCCAGCACGTTGCGGCTGCGTCGGATCGTGCTGTCCACCAAGTGCTCCAGCGCGCCGCGCTCCTCACTATCAAGCGCCGCTCGCGCCGGCAGCTCAATCGAGCCATGGTCGGTGCCGCCCGCGACGATGAAAGCACCGCCAACGACGTCCGCCACGGCGCTGGTGACGGTGTGGGTGGCCGCCGCTGCTATGCCACCCACCGCAGAGGTCCGACCAGAGGCCCCGCCACCGGCACCACTCCCACTGGCCGCCGCCGCCGCCGCCGTGTCAAGGCCGTCGTCGTCGGTCCCGCGACGGCTGAAGTTGAACCAGCTCTGTACGTTTCGGTACAGGCCGGACATGCGCTCCATCAGCTGCGAGGTGGCATCCCACGTCAGCTCGTCGCTGCAGGACAGTCGCGGCACAACGTCCGTGCGGTAGATGATGTTATGGAAGCGGCCAGCCCATCCGCTCCCCTCGACGCGCTCCACCAGCTGGTAGTTGCCCGCCAGCGGGGCCCCCAGCGTGACACAGAGGATCTTGCCAGTGCGCTGACTCGTGGTGGCGTCGCCGAGGTCATCCTTGGCGTCGCCCACCCTGTAGTCGTCCGCGTCCGGCATGGCCAGCTCGTGGGGGTAGCGCGCCAGCATCTGCACCGTCAGCAGCTGCGCCACGACGCCACCGAGAGAGTGACCAGCAAACACAAGACGGTAGCCCCTCCCCACATCCTCGATGAGCTCGTCAATGGGCAGCCCAACGTCCCTGGCCTCCTGTGCGAAGCCGGCGTGGACCTTGTATTCCCACACCTTGCGCACGCCCCCGCACAGAGGGACCGCCTCGCCCGTGTCGGGGTCCACGCGCACGCCGTCCACCAGTGGCGCCCACACCTGCATCGGCTCCAGCGAAAAGTTGATGTCGGCCCACCGCGTCCGCCAGTTGTGCGTGCCGGGGAACGCGACAAACTTGACCTTGCCGGGGGCTTCGAGAATGGTGTACCGCGGCTTGGCGCACTGGATCTTCAGCAGCTTCGCGTAGGGCACGTCGGACAGACAGAGGGTGAGGTTGGGGGCGGAGTGGTACTCGTAGGCGATGGTGGCGGCCACCATGCCCAGCAGAATGTCCTGTGCCTCCAACGCTGACAGCACACCGCGGAACGATAGCACCTCCTCGTGACGGTGGAAGCACCGCCGGAAGGTGTCGTGCACTTCGCGCGCGGGCATCGCATCCACCTCCAGTTCCCTCAGCGAGTGTGCCTTCGCGTCCAGCACGCGCACCTTCTCGACATCATCCACACAGGAGGTATCCACACGCACCAACCTCTCGAAATGCGGCTGCGTCATCACCGTTGCCGTGCCACAGACGTAGCAGACCGGGTAGTATGTGAAGGTGTGGCACTTTGGCGCCACGCACATGGAGGGCATCTCCCCCGCACGACGCAGCAGATACAGGCCCCAGTAGAGGCCCCGCTCCTCACGTTTGCACAAGTTCGCGAGGCCCCACGGCACGGCGCAGCGGTCGCACACTCGCATCGGTCGGCCCAGCAGATGCACGTAGCGGAACTTGAGCCAGCAAGAGCCGCACACAGCACGCCAGCACTTGCGGCAGTGGTGCCGGGTGCCACGGCCGACAACGCAGTGGCACACGGTGCACTCGGCGCAGACGCACGACTGCTTTTGCAGTCCGCAAGAAGCGCACCGGCGCGGCGGGGGGAGGGGTGGTGCACGTGCCACCGGTGGGCTCCCACTTGCCTCTGGCAACGCCTCCGGGTGCCCCAGCACCGCTGACCACTGCGGCTGCGAGTGAGTGTAACAGTACGGCCGTACCACCGTGCCATCGCCCCACGGCGACGGGCCACCGTCCCATTGCCCAGGAGAGGAGCTCATCGTCTTGATCTTTCCCCACGCAGGCCGCAGATGGGGGAGCAGCAGAATGATGTGTTTTGTCGAGTGTGAATGGGATGTGGGGGTACACCTCGGGGGTTGAGCTTCAGGGAGAGCAGCCGGCTGCACGGTGCCACTTATGTATGCGAATGTCTTCTGTTCCCTCCGTCGTCCACTCGCCGGTATTTCATCACAAGCAAAGGAGAAGGTTAGAGGCCAGAGGAGGCATAGCGGTAGCGGTTCGACAGGATCCATGAGGGGAGAGAGTGGCATCGAAGCGTTGTGCGTGTGTGTGCGTGCGTGCGTGCGTGCGTGCGTGGCAGCGACAGGCATCAGTAGGGTCTCGGTGTTTGTGCACTGCGGGGGGGGGGGGGATGGAAGGCATAGCAGAGGAAGGAGGGGAAGCTGTGAAGGAAAAGAAAGGGAGAAACTAAATTGGGTCGTCGAATCCATTTGTACGATGTGCCTTTTTTTTTCTTGTGAATGGGAGCTCCGGTGAAGGAGACGAGCGGCGTGCGCGCGCGTGTCGCCGTCATCGGGGCCACAGCAAGTCCGGGGTGGCTGTGTTGCGGTCGAGCGGAGTGGAGAGGCGGAACGCCAGCTTCTCGTGGTGTTGCTGGGGCCAGCCGCCGTGGCCGCTGCCCCCGCCGGCAGCAGCAGAGACCGCAGACACACGCCCGACCGACCCGCCCGCGGCGCCGGTGCCATTGACACTCATGTCACTGCTGCTGTTGTTTGCATTGCCGCCGTCGCAGTTGCGGCTGCGCTGTGGGAGGAGGACGGCGGATGTGGCAGACCACCCCAGCGGGGCGGGTGGCGCGGGTGCGGCCGGCTGCGGTGGCGGGGGCGTGGGATAGCCGGCAGTCATGCACGGAATCGGTAGAGAGGAGGGCATGGGCACCGACTGGTGTGGCTGCTGGGGATGAATCGAAGAGGGGAGGTGCTGGTGGCCAAGGGGGGTGCCGAAGCCCAGCGAGTTAGCCCTGACGCCGCCGCCGCCGCTGCCGACACCGCCCGAGTGGAGGAAGCCGTTGAGAGATCCGCCATAGAGAAACGGGGAAGCGCGGGACGACTGCTCGCGCGGGGTTGGCGGCTGCTGTTGCTGATGCGGCATCTGCGACTGCGAGTGTCTCTGTTGCTGCTGCAGCTGCTGTTGGTGGTGGTGCAGGACGCGGTCCAGGGTGGCTGACTTTTCGCGGTACTTCCTCTCCGTCGCCTTGACCTCCTCCTTCAGGATGCGCAGTGCCTCACGCATGCGCAGGATGATCTGGCGCTGGTGCTGTTGTTGATTGGCGAGAATGCGAAACAAGCTGTTGGGATCCTGCAGCAGCGGCTGGACAGCGGCAGAGTTGATGCTCACGAGCCGGTAAGGCTTCTTGCAGATGGGGCACTGCGGGGGTGCGGAGGGGGGGTTCGCTGGCGGCAGGCGCGGCACACACCGTGCACAGAAGAAATGGTTGCACGACGAGAGACTCCCGCTGGAGTCGCAGTCGCGCAGGCACAGGATGCAGATGGGCCCACCACACTGCATTCGGAACGCCCAACACTGCGCCAGAGGGTGGATTCGGTGGTGCGGCTATCGTGGCGGCTATCTCTGTGGGACACTGTCCTTGTGACTATGACTCGTACGGTGAAGTGTCCGTGTCCTTGAGCCGCTTCTGCCGCTTTGCGGCACAGTGCGGTGATGTTTGTCCCACAAGGGGAAAGGAGAAGGGGGCGAAGGAGGGACGAAAAGAAGGATGTTGGAGCCCAAGAACGATGTGTCGCATGTGACGGCAGCGTATCCCTCTGCATTGGAGGGAGGGGGAGAGGGGCCCTCTACGCCACGGCCCCTCCCCTCTTCTTCTCTCTTCTATTGCACCGGTGTTGCAGCAAACACTCCGTCGACTGTGATTCAGATGAGGACCGAAAGCAGTATACATTTACATCATAACAAGATGCCCCAAGAGCACAAGTGATCCATTCTTCCTGGTGACATTCCGCAAAACGCTTCGGAAATGAGGGAAGCAGCAAAGAAAGAAACGGTGCGAATGACGCTTTATACTGTACACTGTACACTCCCCCTTTGGGTGCCTATGCAAGGTGCTGCTGCTTCTCGTTCACCTTTTGTTCCAGGTGCTTTGTGATGACGGCCTGGAAGTCCTCTAGGCAGTCCGCGATGACCTGGAGCTGGTGCAGGGCGTCGCCGCTTCGCGTCTCCGCCTTGCCCCTGCCCGAGTACGGCTGGGTCCATAGCAGGCAACGATCATACAGATTCTTCGCCGCCATGCTGACGTGGCTAATGGTGCGTGTGGTGGAGCTCTTCTGCTTGATCTTGCGCTCCAGCTCGTCCTGCCTCACCTTGATCGACTTCTGCAGATCCTCCAAGGTCATTTGCAGCTCGTTGAGCTGGTTTTGCAAGGAGACGCTCTGATTGCTGCGGCACTGGCGGGCCACGTTAAGAGCGCTCTTGTTGCGGAGGAGGTCCTCCTCGAGCTGCGTCTTGCGCTGCTGCAGGACCTTGGTGTTGTCCTGCAGCGTCATCCAGCGCTTGATAATGTCCTTTGGCTCCTGGAACTCGTCGCCGTCGTTGCGGTTGAGGACGTCCTCCAGGAAGAGCTGGTACTTGAGGTAGCTGGCGTACTGCGACCGAAAGGCGTCGCGCTGTGCCTCGAGCGTGTGCAGCTTTGCCGTCAGCTCATCGATCTGCTCCTCCCGCTCCTTCCGCTGCTTCTCCTCCATGACGGCCTTCTTCGTTGCCCGACTGCGCTTGATCTCGTTCTCCTGGATAAACTTGTAGTGCTGCACAAGAGTGTCCTGCAACGCCGCGCGGTCCTTGGCCAGCTCCTCCTCGCCCTCCCGCACTCGTGCGATGCGGGCGTGGTAGTCGGCGCGCTTCGCCTCCAGCTCCCGCTGCACTTCCAGCACGGAGCGACGCAGCATCGTCCCCGCCGTGATGCTGTCCATCGTGCTCGCCATGCCGGAAGGAACCTGTGGCGCTTGTGGCCAGAGCTTTGATGGATGGAGGAAAAGGGAAAGGGATGAGTGGGGTGGGGGGGAGGGAGTCTTTCAACAGAGGGGAATGCTGTAGAAGAAAGGTAAGGGAGAGAGGAGAAGGGGGGTGTCTATCCTAACCATCCGTGTCTGAGGCAAAGGTTGCCACACACACACACATACACACACACACGCACACACATTCACACCTTGCCATACGTTGGTTGCTGTTTAGGTACGACCTCAGACCATGGCAAAGGCTCTCTCCTCGGCAAGATGCTGGCCAGTTCTCCATCCACTCCCCTCCACCTCCGCATCAAATGTGGTACGAAGGCACAAACGAAACAGCCCCGTCGCGCTCTACCATGCCCAACAACGAGCCAGTAGGGCAGCCGGGGAAGTCAGCAAGGAGGTATGCGTTCGTGGCCGCCACGCCAATGGGCAACAAGTTGAAGTGCCCCTCTCGGCAGTTGTAGTACGCAACGAGGAGGTGCCCCGTCTCCAGCGAGACCCACAGGCGGCGTTTGCTGGCAGCGATGCGGCGCACCGCTCCGCCAACGCCACGGCACAGGGCCGTCGATATCATCGACACCACCTCCACGCCCACTACGCCGTCCACCCGCGCCACCAGGACGCCCTCCAGCCCGCTGGTGTAGAGGAAGAAGTAATTGGCGCCGATGCCGGTGGCCCTCGTCAGTTGAAGAACCGGCGCCGGCACCGGCACCGTCGTCGACGTGTACGGAAACTGGTTGGTGCGCACAAGCGAGAGATACGGCGCGCCGGCCACGGCTGAAAGCACGAAGGAGTCGTCGTCCGAGAAGATGACCTGCTCGCTGCCGCCCTCCACGCTGGGGACGAGGCTGCACAGCACGCTCCCCTTGTCCTGTGGTCCGCAGCTCACATCCAGCACGTGCAGGCGCGCCGTCCAGCGGCTCCCACACGCCACGTACCGCCCGTTCTCATGGGAGAAGTCCAGCGTCGTCACCGGCATGCCGCGGGAGCAGCGGTAGAAGAGCGCGAAGGCCGAGGCCACTGCTTTGGCGCGAATGCACTCCGTGGTCGCCTTGGGCGAGGGGCCGTATCCATTCTGTGGATTATGGATCGCACCCCTCCCCCCAAGGGCCGCGGCGGTGGTCGCGTCCGGGTTGCCGGGCCCCCCATTCACGCTCCACAGCAGCACACCGCCCCTGCAGCCGACTGCAAGCACGTCGCTCGACCACGGCTTCCACGCCAGTGACTGCACGTCGCGCTGGAAGGCGTGCGTCAAGACAACGATCATCTGGTTCTGCGTGATATCGTACACCGCCACGCGCGCGCTGCCGTCGGCGCCGCCCTCGTCAATAGCCAGTGCCACCACCATCTGGTACGGGTGGAACACCATTGCCATCACCCGCTCCGGCGCGGACGACGACCTCGCAGCAAGCAGCTGCCGCCGCCGCTGCCGGCCGGGATGGGGCACCGCCGAGGGGAAGAAAAGGCGCAGGGCGGGGAGGAGATAGGCGGCCGTGCAGAGCGACAGGCGCGTGACGCGTTTTGGAACGGCGATGCAGGCGGCAGCCAGACAGCTGAGCAACCCTCTGGGGTTCCCCCGCAACATCGCCCGCCGCCTCAGCGCTGCACGGCCGCGGTCCTCGTCGTCGGCCTCGCCGTCATAGCCCCATCCCACCACCGACTCGTTCGCGAACCGCCGCTGGGCGTACACAGCCCCGCCACGCGCACCGTACTCGGCCTGCTCGCTGCTGCCGTAGAGTCGCCCGTCCTTCTCGCCGAGAAGCCGTGCATCTTCCAAGACCGTGTTGCCAAGCGCGGCGTGGTTGGACAAGCTGGTGCGGCCGCCATCCTTGAAGGTCAGCAGGAGTTCCTGCAAGGGCTCAAACATGACGAGAGCCGCCCCTCGTCAATGGCCCGGTGTGTGGGGGGTATGTGATTCTAAGGAAGCTATCCATGGACAGAGAGAGAGAAGGAAGAAGACAGTGGAGAGGCAATGTGCTCTACGGTTTTGCTATGACGCACATGACAAGAGCAACCAGCCACATCGTGTGAAGGAGACAGCAAGACCTCTCCCCCCCACTCCCTGGCGGTACTGCTTAAACGGCAAACCATTCATCACCCTCCCCTCTTTCCTCCTCCCCTTCTCTCCGCTTTGTGTTGTTTCCTTAAGTGCAGCTACGCACAACCTCCGTAGGACTATCCCTCCCCACCCCCCACCACCACCGTCATTCCACGTTGCATATTGTCATGGCTAGCGTTCACCATTCTCTGGGGGAGGGGGGAGGGAGGAGGATCTCTTGCGTTAGAACTCTCAGGTAGGGAGGCCACGGGGACGAGAAGGAGGAACCACGGGACATGACTCGTTCCGGAGAACGCAGCAGACCCACACCCACATCTCCCCTCACTTCTTCCCCTTCCCCTTTTTGCCACCACCACCGCCGCCGCTGTTGCTGTTATTGGTGCTGTTGCCGTGTGCATTCTTGCCTCCCTTGCCACCCCCCTTGCCCCCCTTGCCCCCCTTGCCACTGCCCTCGCCTAGCTCAGCCAGCAGCTGCTCCATCTCCGACTGGACCTCCTTGGCAGACGGCTTGCCGCCGGCTCCCGACGAGCCTGCCGCGCCTGATGCGGCTGTGCCCCCGCCTGCTACGGCGGCGGCGGCGGCGGCGTGTCGGACAAGATGCTTATTCTCGTCCACGTAGCTGCCAGTGTTCTCTTGGTGGAAGAAGTGCTTCATGTGGTAGGCGTCTTCGTCATCGACGTAGTACTTCACCTCAACGCCAGCGCAACGGAAGCCCAGGGTGTCCTGGTACAGATGCAGCGCCGCGTCGTTCGTCTTGCGCACGTGCAGCGAGCAGAAATGGGCACCGTACTCGTCGTCCATCTCCTTCATCGTCGCCCGCATCACGCGGGACGCGATGCCGAGCTTGCGGTGAGAGCGCATCACTGCGAGGCTGGTGATGTGCCCATGCTTCTTGGCAGCGTCCTCCTCGTCGTCCATCTTGCCGAGAACGTAGCCCACGGTGTTGCCGTTGTAGTCCTCCTGCACGTAGAGCAGCTGCGGCCAGGAGAGGATGTGGTAGTAGTAGTAGCGCAGGTTGTAGTTCTCAGGGAGACAGAGAAGATTGCAGTGCTGCATCTCGTACATGTCCTCCATCGTCGCGCGGCGGAGCTGCATCGTTTTGTGTAGTAGTAGTAGTAGCAAAGAGAACTGCTCTCTTCGTTTGCCCTTTTCTATCGGCTTTTCGATACGGCGACTTTGCTGTTAACGACTGGAAGAGAAGGGATCTCTGTGTGTGTGTGTGTGTGTGTGTGACTGGGGAAGAAGGCTGTGGAGATGGAGAAAGAAGACATTTCGGCAGATGCAGGAAGGAGGGAAGGAGGGGCGGGGGGGGGAACAAAAAGTGAGGCTCGTGAGTTTTCCCTCTCCCCCCTTCGAGGTACCTCTCGTGGGCACTGCCCACACATTGATCTTGGTATCGGTATTTTGGTGTGCTCTGTGTGAGGGGGGCTGAAGGGGGGCATATTGGCTTCCTCTGTCCTGCGACTTGCCCTCGTCCACGCGGAAAGGCGGGGCACCTCACAGGCGCGTGATGTTCCACAGCCCGCTCGGGCACACCGTTGCCGTGAGGTACGCCTCGTCCTCCTCCTCCTCGGGTAAACCCCATTCTGGCAAAAGGGTGTCGCGTCCCTCCTCCACGCGCGGCCGGCGTCGCGGTGGCTGGAGAGGCAGCAGCGGGCACCTGGTGTACACAGTCGGCTTCCTCGCCACCCCGGCCGTACGGACAAGTACACCGCTGTCGCAGAGGAAGCCGACGACGACCGCGAAGCTGTGAGGCCCGAGGAGGCCGCTCGCTGTCGCGCGGGCACGCAGCTCGCTCTCCGCAACGCCAGGCACGCGTAGGATGAACTGATAAACGCTAAGGAGCGCGTAACGCCAGACGTACTCGTTGAATGTGCCATCGGTGTGGTGGAAGACGCTGGGGTAGAACGGACGCCAGCCGTCGCTTTGCGGCGGCGGTCCCCCGTCCCTCTCGTGTGCCGTGCGGATCTCAGCAATGGCTTGCTGCATTCTTTCCCGCTCCTCCGCTGTTGGTGGTGGCGTCACGGGTATGGCCTCCAGTAGACTCACGTCGTCGTCATACAGGAAGAGGCTGCGCGATGGGTACAGCGCTGCGGCGTTGCCGCCCAACCCCCCTCCTGGGCCCCGAAGGCCACCACCGCTGCCGCTGCCCATGCCATCCCCCTCGCCAGCGTCCTCCTCTTCGTCAGTGCTGTCGTCGGCGTTCTCCCCTGAGGCTGCTGGGTCCTTGCCCTCCTCCTCCTTCACGGCATCGGCATCGGCCTCGTCGTCGTCTGCCTCGGTCCGACTGCGCTTGCGTGCAGTGCCGTGACGGTGGGCCCGTGCCCTCGCCGCCAGGGCTTCCTCCTCGTCGGCGGCCGCCAGCTGCGTCGCCTCCAGCGCGAAGCTACGCTGCGGCCACGCCATCACCGGGAGTCGCAACGCTCGCATGGAGACTTCCACGCGGCGACGCAGGGCGGCCTCTGAGCCCACCGTCCGCTGTGTGCTGCCCTGCTCACTCCGCATGGTGCTCGCCTCCGCGCTGGCCTCGACAATGCTCTGCACATCCATCGTGGGCTGCTCCACCACGGACACGTCAAAGGGGGTGTCAGCTGCTCTTCCCCCGTCCAGTGCGCCAGGGGCAGTCAAAGCACATTGCCGGCCTTTGCAGGCGGCCGTGGCGACGGCATCCAGCGCAGCGGCCCAGCTGTGCAACAGCGCCGCATTGGTGCAGCGACGCGGCGCCGCCTTCAGTACGCCAGGAGGAAAGATGAACGGCCGTGCGGACAGGGCAAGCTCGGGAACACGCCCCCGCCCTGCCCACGCCCTGAAGGACGCACATCGTTGCAGGTGCGCGCGGGCCCGCGTCACTACACCGCGGGGGAACGCCAGCAGCAGGTCCCGTGCGATGTCGCCGTGGTAGTGCGCGTTGTCGGACAAGAGAATCATCCGGAGGCACTCCACGGCAAGCTCGAGGCTCTCCCTGAGGGCTCGCCGCCGCCGCTGTTGCTCTTGCTGTTGCTGTTGATTCGGCTTCCCCTGTGGGGCCAGCAATGAGTCCTGGGCAGCAGCAGCAGCAGCAGCGGCGGCAGCGGAGATGTGCGCCATGAGCTGCGTCGAGGAGGTGGCGCTGCCGGTGGCGCTGCGGCTGTCGGTCCCACTGCCGGCATGCGTGCCGTGAGGGAGGAGCGCGTTGGGGCTGAACGTGGCTCGGAGGAGGGGGACGATGTCTGCCGCCGCACCCCTCGCGCCAAACGCAGCGCCACTGGCGGAGAGCTTGCTCTGCGTCAGGAGAGCCTCCTTGAGGACGCAGGCAAGGATGCCGCTGTGCAGCGTGCCGGTGCTCGAGGCGTCGCGGTCGTACTCGCCTCGTCCCAGG
This sequence comes from Herpetomonas tarakana, assembly GCA_030849825.1. Lineage (NCBI taxonomy): Eukaryota > Euglenozoa > Kinetoplastea > Trypanosomatida > Trypanosomatidae > Herpetomonas > Herpetomonas tarakana. The sequence continues at coordinate 59,515 of JASAOB010002840.1, forward strand.
ACTGTGAGCGCGGTAGTGTCGGCTACAGCAGTGGTGTGCCCGCCGGCGGCGGCGAAGCCACCCAGCCAGGCCGCGTTGGGATCGAGGGTCAGCAGCCACGCGTCGTCGCCTCTGCGCTTGCTGCCATTCTGTCGCAGAAACGTCGCCGGCGTGCCCAGGGGCCGCTGCCACCACGCCTTCCGACGCAGGCGGTCCACTGTATGGAGGACCTCCTCGACCCTCCGGCGCGGGTTCTCCTCGGCGAGGGCCGACGCCAGAGCCCCCTCGATGGCGGCGCCGGTGATGAACACGCGTGGCGTCTCGCTGGCGCGACGGCGGTCACCAACGCCGCGCGTGCTCGCCCAGGCCCACCTCGACGCCCGGCGCCGGGGCTGCGTTTGGCGGAGAGCCTTGCTGGCGTCACGCCTGAAATGGGTAGCGGAGGAGGAGGTAAGTTGGCTGAGGGGGCCGGGCCGGCCGCGCAGCCGGGCCCCACGCTCGCTCCGTTGTACTCGCCTCCACCCGCAGCACTGGTACAGTGCCTCGGCCAGCACGCCTGGGTCCTTCCGCGTGATGCGCGCCACCGCGGTGAGTTGTGCGAAGCCCATGTCTGTGTCCCCATCCAGCAAGACGGAGGGCAGCGCACGAGCCGTCTGGGCGAAGGTCAACGCGCTCCACAGAGGCTGCCAATACCGCAGCACCGCGTACGCCGTGGAGGATGGCGTGAAGGCTCGCGACATACGACCGCCGCCGGCAAACAGGGTGTAGCTGTGGCTGCCCCGGGTGCAGGTGGAGCACAGGGAGAAGGAAAGATCCATAAGAGGGGTGTCGAGGAAGGGATCGATGAACGTGTCGCAGCGGATGAGCCTGCGCTGCTGCAGCGTCTGCAAGGCGAGGTGGAGGCTCTGGCTGCCCTGCCGCCCGCACCACTCCCGCACACTCGGGGGGAGGTCGCGCAAGGGGGTAGACCAGGCCACCCCCTGAGTGCTGCCGTCACGTAGCGAGGCGTCACGCCGCGTGGTGGCGGACGCAAGGAAGTCGGTGAGCCGCGTCTGCCTTCCGCCTCCCTTTCCCTCCAGCGGCAAGATCGCGCCGCCGCCGCCGCTGCTGCTGTGGTCAGAAGGGTGCACAGCACCACCACCGCCGTCAGGGATGGTGCCGAGGACAGTGGCCAGGTCAAAGGCGTCAAAGCCGAAGACGATGCAAAAGGTGCTCAAGGACATGTTGTCGTACACCGCCTGCATGGACAAAAGTGTGCTCTCGGGGACAGAGACGGGCAGCCCGTCCTCGTCCAGCGCCGCCGCCTGCTCGTGCCACTGCTTCCACAGCTCCAGATGCAGGCGGCCAGCGCGGCACAGGGACTGCCGGGCGTAGCCGTTCCGGATGAGCATGAGTTTGGAGACAATGTTCTTGGTGCGAGTCGACACCGTACGCAGCTGCTGCGCTTGCTTAGATGGCTCGACGCCCGCGCCGATGGCGGGCACCTCGTCCAGCACGATGCTCGTCTCAAGACCGCGATCTGGCCGCGTGTTCGTTGAGCCGTGCACCAGGGCCTGTGTGGTGGCCGCCTCCGCTGTCGCAGCCACCGCAGCCGCCGCCACGAGTCTCTCCTCCTCCACAAGATCCACCTTGTCCTGCTCGGATAGCAAAGCGTCAGCAAGGGCCACGATGCCAATGCGGCGCTTCCCGCGCGGGGTGACGCCGGTACTGGTTACCTTGCCGATAGAGCGAAGATACGGTAGCAGGCGCCGACTCAGGGTGGTGGCGTCAAGCAGTGTGCCAAGGCGGTTCATCGTGGCCGCGTGGCGAGGGGCACTCTGGAGAGCATCCATGACGGTGTCCACCGCGTACTGCGACAGGCCCTTGGGCAGTGCGAGAGACTTTACCTCCTTCTCGTCACCCTCCTCCTCCCCCTCCTCCTTCTTGACTCCGCCCTGTGGGGCCGCAGTGGCGCCCCTGTCCCCGAGCGCAACCCCCTCCCTGAGGGTGTAAATGGTGGAGAAGGCCTTGCTGCCCTTCTCCACCACCGAGCGTGTCTCGAGCGTCTGGTGCTCTTTCATGAAAGCCCCCATCGCGCTGTCCAGTAAGCCCCTTCGAATCTTCTCCGGTGTCTCGAAGCGCATCCTAGGGTAGACGACGCCGAGTGCGAGCGGCCTCCGCTCCGCTTCTCCCCCAACCTGCAACTCCAGTGGGAAGTCAGGGGACATGTAGAAGGGGGCAAACGCTGTCTGGCTTCCCGTGCTCTTCGCGGTTGCCCCCATTGCGGCCGCACCACCGCTGCTGCTGGCTCTCCTTCGCTTGTGCTCGCCCTCCTCGCCCTCCTCGCCGTTGTCGTCCGAGTCGTCGTCGTCGGCCTGCCCGACCGCCCTCCCCTCTTCCTCGAGAGTCGTCCAGTCAATCGACCTATTCTCGGAACGGGACCCGGCGTCGTCGCGGCCGCTCTCCGCCTCATCTTCCCCTTCCTCTCCTTCCTCCTCCTCGCCCGCGATGCCACCGAGCTCTCCGTTGGTGGTGGAGTGGCGGACCTGCAGCAACCGCTGCTGCGCTCGGCTCCGCTCACGCCGCTCCTTGGCACGGCGCTCCTGCAGGTGCCGAAGAAGGTCTTCCACGGGTATCACCAACTTGATGGAGCGCGACTTCCCGCGGACAACGATGGAGGCGCGCACCACGCGCAGCCCAGCCGCGTCCATCACGCGCTTCATCGCGGCAACGCTGCGCTTGGGTAGACCGAGGCCGTGGATCGCATGAGCCGCGAAAACGGCATGGATGGCGTCCTGGTAAAGTAAGTTGCCCTCCGGCGACGACTTCACAACATGCTTCACCAGCCCCAAATCGAGCACGAGCGTGGGAAAGCCCTCTGCGCGGCTCCGCAGGCGGAAAAGGTAGTGGTGGATGGGCCAGTTGCCCCTCTTCCCGCGATACGCAACGAACTCTGAGGGGGACAGCCCCGCCGCCACCGCTGCGGAGGAGGAAGTGGCATCAGCAGCAGCCGGCGGTGCCAACACTGGTGCTGGCGTCCCGCTGCCTGTGTCGCACTCCAGTTTCTCCGGCTCCGTCAGGGGAAGGGCGAACGCAGGGAACCAGCGATTGGTTACCCACACCTTTGGCACTGTCTCCACCACGTAGCTCACGTCAACGATGTGCCGCTGCCGTAGCTTCCGCAGACCTGCACTGAGCAGGTGGTGCTTGTACCGGCCGCGGTTCTCTGGCCTGTTCCTCACGGTCACCCAGCCCTGCACCACGTTGTCGCACAAGTATCTCGCCGTCACCTGCATCGATTCTGTGTGCAGGGGGAAGCCCAGCGCCTTCTCTCGCAAATCGATCTTTGGCACAAACTGCAGTGACACCAGGCCGGCGGCGGGCGCCGCCGATGGCGAGTTTGCTGCCTCCCATTGGATGCGTCTATCCCCGAGGAGGCGGGTCGCCTCGCCCACGGCAAGCTCCGCCGCCTGCTCTACCTGCGCGCGAAGCTGCACCACAGCGAAGGAGGAGGAGCCGACAGAGGCTCTCTTCGCGCCTGAGCGGCTCTCCTGTCCGACCTGCGACGCCGTCGTCGGGAGTCTCAACACGCGAAATGCGTCGCTGTGCTCGGACAGGAGAAGCAGCACGACGGTGTCGCGCAGGGAGGTGTTGCCGGCCTGCCCGCAGTATGGCGCGACATCCTGCAACAGGAATTCGCTGAGCTCGGCAGCGGAGCAGCCAGTGTCCTCTGGTTGAATGCCAATGAAATCTAGCGCGAAGTCCAGCGCCTCTCGAAACATGACGCACTCCCCGCCGCGCCCTTATGTCGGCAAGCGTAAAGGTGCAAGATGAGTCCAATGAATCACCACTCTCTCACTATCTCTCTATCTATGTATGTGGGGGGATAGTGGCGTTCTCTTTCTATCGAGGCTTCCGAACTACTCACAACCAGCAAGGAGGGGGCGGGGCGAGAGAGCATACGATTGCTATCGCACGTTGCATCGTGCGAAATCGGCGAGGTGCGTCTGGTGACTCTCTCCAGGTACGTGGTGGTGCACATGTACACCGTCGCGTGCGCACTTTGTGCAGCAGCAGCGTGGAATCGAGTAACGAATAGCCATAACAAAGTACGATTTTCTGAAGGGGGGGGGGGTGTACGCAATGGGGGGAGCTGAGGTTGTGATCTGCAGAGAGAGTGTGTGTGGGAGGGAGGGAGGGAGGGAGGGGGAGAAGGATGGGGAGGAGAGAGGGCCTGTGTCGGCAGAAGCGCGTGGGGCCCGATTTCTATGAACGGTGAAGATTCTATGGACTCTGTACCGATGCAACAAGAGAGAGGACAGGCACAAGGCCAACAAACAAAATGATTTGAATCAAAAGGGAGAGGGAGGGGGAGGGAAGGATCATCGTGTGTACATCTACACACCCTCTTCCTCGTCGTCGCCAGTGGTAGCACGAGAAGCATCTGTGGAATCGGATGCGGTGCCGTCGTCAGAGGTCACGGCATTCGCGTCGGAGCTCAACGACGACGATGGAGTTTCCTCCGCCCCCTCCTCCTCTTCGCTGCTTGTGTCCTCCTTGTCCTCGACCCGAGGTTTGCGTCTACCGCCGTGACGATAGGGTCGGCCACCGGTTGTCTTGCCTGGCGGACCGCGTTTGCGAGTGGCAGGGGTGCTTGGCGCTCCGCCTCCGCCCGCCCTCCTGCTGCGTCGAGAAGAGGTCTGGCTCGTCAACAGCAGGCTTGCGGTTCTCGCATCGCCCGAGGAGGAGGTGCGGAGGAGCTCGTCGGCCCCGTCGTCCATAAGCGCCGCCTCCAGCTCATCCCTCAGGAAGAGCAGTCCACCTTGGATCGCCTCCTGCACGTCCTTGCCGCCCCTGTCAGCCCTTTCCTCGCCCTCTCGCGGCGACACGAGCAGCAACAATAGCGGGCTGGCGCGCTCCACCAAGGCCGTGGTGGAACTGAGGAGGGCCACCGTGGCCGGGCTATGCGGCTGACGAGCGTGCAACGGTGCGGCATGACCGGCGGCCGAGGAAGCTCCGTACTTCTGCAGCTTGGCGGCTGTCAGGTGGTACTCCAGTTTCACGGCGCGACGCATGTAGGAGAGCAAGACGACCCCGACGGACTTCCACAAGGAGAGCAGTAGCTCCGACGGCCCGCCACCGGTGGAGATTGGTGCCGCCGTCGCGGGTGTCTCCGCCGCCCCATGTCGCGCCAACAGGGAGACGACGCAATCCAGCGAGCTCTGCCCGTTGAGGTCGACGCCGGTGCGGCAGTGGTGCATGAGGCTGACCACGTCGCCCTCCGTCGTAAAGGGGCATAGGGCGGTGGCGACGGCGAGGTGTGCGAGAAAGGTGACGGGGTTGCTGCTGCGAAGCGCGTCCGAGTCCGAGTCCGAGTCCCGCCGGACACCGAGCGTCTGCTGCTGGCGCGCGGTGTCGAAGCACTCCCGGCACCACCCCACGGCCTTGGTGTCCTGGTACAGGAAGCGGGTCAGGGTAACGACAAAGTTCTCGCGGTTGCGCTTGTGGAAGAGCAGGAACAGCGGCGCATAGACGCTGCACTCTGCGTGGGAGAAGGCCGAGCGGGCCTTGGTGAAGGCACTCTCCACAAGGTTGGTCCCACAAGCGTGGTGCAGCTGAAAGATGAGCTGCACCGCGCGGTGGGTCTGGGCGGCAATGGCATCCTCATACCGCTCCGCGTGGGCGGCCAGCAGCTGCGCCGCTTTGCGGTGAATGGTCGCATTGCCATCGGTCGCCAACGCAGCAATCACGTCCAGATACTTGACGGGTGGCATCAAGCCGCCCTGCGCCGCCACCTGGAGCACCTCCAGACAGAGAGATCGGATCTGTTCGCTACCGCAGAGGCTGAGCTCGACAATGTTTGCGTGGAAACTCTGAACAAGCCAAGTCGACATGCCGCTGTTCTGGTCCTGCAGCTCCGTAAAGGCGACAGTGCTCCCCTCCCCACACTTCTCCCCGCCGTCACTCTCCGTCTGGTCCTCCTCCCTCGCTCCCTCCTCCGAGGAGGAGGTGCTGTCCGGTTCCCGCCGCCGTCGCCGGGCCGGTGTCGTCCTGCTCTTCCTCCTCCCAGCATCCGTGCCAGTACCGCGCTTGGCTGACGACGACAACAACAACAAGGCAGCAGAAGCGCCGCATCCGCCGCCTACCATCAACCGATCGGTGAGTCGAGCGGCGAGGTCAACGCGCGAGTCCTCGTCGACGAGAAAGTCCCGGATGAGACTGAGTCCCTGCACGCGGGTGGCAGTGTCAGCCGAGGTGAGCGCTTCGCGAAGGAACGGCTCGCTGCGGTAGAGGTACGTTGTCGGGTCCAGCATACACAGGGAGGACAGGACACGAAGGCAAATCACAAAGATGCGCTGGCGCGCGTCGGTGTGCTGGCACTGCGCGAGCACTCGCTGGACGAGGTCGTACACGTTGCCGCAGATGCCGATACCGCTGGCCAGGGCATTCTGCTGTTGCTGCCCGAGAGCCACCAACGGGCTCTGCGCGAGAGCGGCCATCAGGACAGGATCCTTCCAGCCGGGGTACTGTCGCAGGAACTCGGAGAGGAGAAAGAGGAAGCGCTGCACGTACGGCAGGTTCTGTTGGCTTGACTCCAGCCCCTCCAGGAGGCTCGTAACGGACACATAATAGCTGTTCATCAGGGCGTAGCAGTGCTGCAGGTAGGTCTGGTTCACCTCTGCCGTCGAAAGACGATGCTTGGCGCCGCAAGTGATCATGGCTGTCAGGGCCCCGATGCAGGCGACAATCACGCGGGATTGGAGCTTGCCAACGTACCGCGAGAGGACTCGGTTCAGCTGCTGGGAAAGGTAATTCAGCGAGACCGTTGGCACCTTTGGGGACGCCAGGACGGCGCGCACCAGCTGGCACGCCTGCAGCAGCACGCCAGCAACATAATCGGCCTGCTCGCTGGGGTCCGCGTAGCGGGGGCTCTGTGTTGGCGGGGGTTGCGCCAACGTCAGGCAGTGCGCGAGGGGCTCCAGCAGCGTGTCGACCCACTCTCGACACACCAGGGCCAGCACGTGCAGCGTGGCAAGGCTGCAGACGGCCTCCGTGCACGGTGTGGACGGAGCCTGGTACCGTGCCCAGAGCGCGCGCGCTGCGTTGCGCATCGCGTGATGCAGCTGCTGTCCCTCTACCACGTTCTTGCCGCGACGACGCGCGCTTGTGGCGCTTGTCGTTGCCGCCGCCGTCAGCCCCGGTGTCCCGGCAGTAGAAGGCCCACCGCAATCGCCATTGGGACTGCCCCCAACGCTCTGATGCATGTTGCGGAGCAGCACCACCAGCGGGTGTGCCTCAGAAATCTCGTGTGGGAACTCCTTCGCGGACAGCATCGTCAGGGTTGCCAGCTCCTGGGCCAGCTGCACGTACGGGCCCGTAGCGCTTGTATCCTCCTCTATCAGCGTTACCGCCCACCGCCGCAGGAAATGGCGCGTGACATCGGCCCGGTGCTTGCTCTCTGCTGTTGGGCCCGCCAGGGTGAGGAGGTTGCTCTGTACAACGGAGAGGACCGCCCCACCAGTGCCGCTCCCCAGCAGCCAGCTGTACTGCCTATCCACAAGTAGGCTGTCCAATGCGGCGATGGCGCGGGACACCACCGTGACGCTCCTATCGTGCAGCAGGTGCACAAGGCTAGAGACAATGTCGCCAGCCCATTTCTCCTCCTGGGCCGTGGGGAGGCCTGGGACCGCACCGCCGCCACCGCCACCGCCGCCGCCGCTGTGTGGCTGCCTTTGCGCGCTCCTGCCGAGGTGGCTCGCCCCCACCACCCCACTGAGCAGCGACAGGAGAATGGGCACACTCGACTCCCTGACGCGCGCGCTGTCGTCGTGCACACAGCGCTGTGCCATCGGCCACACCCTTCGCAGAAGTGGCGGGTACAAGTCGCACAACCGCGTCAGGTGGCCCAAGGCCTTCTTCACCACCACGTCCGATGCCGTCATCTCCACCCCATGGGCATCCCTGCCGTTGAAAACAGAGAGTAGCAGCGAGACCAGCGTGCTGCGCATGTGCGGACTGAGCATTGATCTGTCCTCCAAGGAGGCGAGGGCCCTGCCCCAGCACCGCAGCCGCTCCCAGTCCACCTCCAGGCCAGCACAGGGGACCGCCGTTGTGCGCACCAACCTGTCCATGGCCGCCTCGGGCAGGGGGGCTCTGCGATACCGGCGCCAGGAAAGCACGTGTGCAGCGCGGGTGTGGAACCACACCGACGTGACGTCCGCCGCAGCGTGCACCTCCACGTTGCGGGAGAGGGCGTAGTACAGGAAGCACTGCATCCTGTTGCCAGGCGCGGCACACATGTCCTCCCAGTCACCCTCCGCTGATGATGACGCCTGGGGCTGCTGGTGCTGCTGATCCGCCTCGTCCTCGGAGCTGGTCTTCCGACTGCTGTGAATGCTGCCCCTCCTGCCTCGGCTCTCGGTGGCGGCGGTAGTCCTACGCTTCTCCTCCTGTGAGGAGGCCTCTTCGTTGGCGGCGCCGCCGCCGTCGCCGTGCAGAGCCATGGATGCGCGCCAGTCTTGTGTAATCGCGGAGTTCACCTGCACCTCTGATACGAAGCGGTTTAGCGCCTCTGGCCCCGTCAAGGCCGTGGCATCCGGGTTGAAGAGATGAGAGGCCACAACGGCAATGGCATCGATCACATGGGCTGTTAAAGGAGCTGCTTCCACCGCTGACAAGTCACACGACGGGGGTGGGGAGGCCCCCACAGACGCACCGGCCGCGCCATTGGCTCGCCCATCGACAACTCTGAGGTTGTTGTTGCCGCCACCGCCCCCCAGCCCGACATGCGCGAGTTTCATGACACAGGACCGCAGAAGTGCATCGGCGGCCGGCCACTCCGGCGCGCCAAGCACCTCCGTGAGGTCCTCCAGAACCTGTGACAAGATCAGCCACGCAGCGTCCTGCTCCGCCTTCTCGCAGTCCTTGCGAATGTGACGGAGGAGAAACTGCTCGACAAGTGCACGGGCCCAGCCATCGCATTGCTGGAACAGCCGGTCCGTCTGGGCATCGCCCACTCTATCTGCGTAAATGGGGGTTGACTGCGCGGCTGCCAACATGGCTGCTGTGAGTGGCATCAGCTTCTTCCCGCCGGTCGCGCTGTATGTGCGGAGAGGCAGGTACTCGGAAAGCAGAATGCGAGGGAAGAAGTGCTCAGCACAGGTGAGTCGCTGCACCTCGAGTCGGTTCCACAGACAACGGTACGCGTGCACGGCGGCATCCATGACGTACGAGCTGTACGTCATGTACACCTCCCTGCCTGGCGCGCGGTGTGCCACAAGGAAAAGGCTCTGAAACACGCTGTCCTCCAGGCGTTCCAGCTCGCCATCCGAGACCAGGTTGAGCCCGCGGTGGCAAAGCACAAGGCCGAGCCGTTGCAAGTAGAGACGCAGCAGCTCAATCCACATGAGCGTCGTGGGGGACGTGGTGCTCCCAGCGGCGGCAATCACAGACGGCACGCCACCGTCAACCGCGGCGTGGCTGCGTTTGCCAGTGCGAGAGTGCGCCGCCGCCTTCGACACTTCGCCGCTGAGATCGGCGAGCTCGACGGCCGGTCGCGACACGGCTTGGCTGACGCGACGGACAACACGCCCAAAGGTGCCCACAAGCCGATCCAACAGCCCATCGGGCACCGCATCCGTGGAGAACGCACTGTGCGTGATGACGGTTAAGCAGGCGAGACCACGCACAGCCACTTTCCACTCCGTCTCCCCCGACTTCTTCCCCGCTGCTCGCGACGCAGGCTTTGTCCTCCTAGTCCCTGTGCTCGCCTCTGCGTCTGCCTCCTCGTCTGTCTCCGTCGCCGGGGACGACGACATGACGGACAAGAAATGGGTGATCTTGCCGAGAGAAACGTCCTTGAAGGGCTCCGTGTAGTGGGGAAGTAACTGGTTGAACTGCTGCAGCGCCAGAAGGTCGTCGGAGGTGGACTCGGCGTTCTCGATCGCCCCCTTTGCGGCGTCGCGAAAGGAGGCGTCAATGAGGCCAGTTGTTTTGGCACCCAACGCAGCAAAGCCGAGGGGGTGTGGGGGAGGTGGCGATGTAGGGCAGTGTGGGTGGCTCGCCAGCGTGCTCGCGCTGGTATCCTCCCCGCTTGGGGTCATTGCAGTCTTGTTGCTGAGGGGTACCCGCGGTTTCGGCGTCGGGTGTGGGACATTGACGGGTTGGCTGATGCGAGGACGCAGATTCATGCCGGTTCCCGACGGTGAAGGGGTCCAACTCTCCGACTTTGCCTGGCTAAGCGTCGTGGGGCAGGTAATCGTCGTGCGGTGTGCGGAGGTGGTGATGATACTGGTGATGGTCCCTACCACTCTGTCCTGCAGATGCTGCGCAGCATCGGTGATTGATAACTTGCCTGGCATCGCTCCTGGACTAGGGGAGAAGGAGGAGGAGAGGCCAAGCGCGGCAGTTTCGCGGTGCAGCTCCTCTTGCAGGAAGCGCGTGAACTTGCTGGTTTGCACCAGAATCGCCGCCGACTCTTGCACGCCGCGTGTCAAGGCCTCCAATCTCTCGGCCTCCCACCGTTTTTCCGAGCGAGAGGCGGAGGCTCTCTCGTGCGCGGCACCCTCGCCATCCTCCAGAGAGGAATCCTCGCGGCTCGGAATCGCAGACGATGACGATGTCACCATCGCCCCTGTCTGTAACGGTGTTGGGGCAGCTAGAATAGGGACGGGGAAGGAGAGCATTATGTGCGAGGTGGGGTTTACGACGCCTTGGGCCGAAATGGGCAGTGGCTTTGGTAGCCGCCTGCTTTCCTCCTCCTCCTCTTCCTCTAGCTTCCCTCTGTAGTTCATTGGGGAGGGGAGGGGAGGGGGGTATCTGTGGCTACGCGCTGACGAAAAGAGAAAAGGGTGAGAAATGAAAGCAGAGGGGAGAGGGGTGTCTTCTACGGATGGGAGAGAGGAGGGAGGAGAAAGTGGCGCTGGTGCGGGTTTGCGTGTCTGTGCAGTGAGTTGTGGTGAAGACAAAAGAGAGGAAGGGAATGGGCCTGTGTGTGTGTGTGTACGATATGCCTTCTGGTGCGCTCTCCTCAGGAGGGGGGGGGGGGAGAGAAAGCGGGTAAAGGGCAGTCCGTAGCGCACGCCGAGAGCCTCGGCGTGGAGAAGAAGAATAGAAGCAAAGGTCATGCGTCCGTTCTTTGGGTGTCAGTTCATGATACTGTTGTTGACGGAGTTAGGTGAGGTGAAGGTTACTGCGTGTGTGTGCGTGTGTGTGCGTGTGTGTGTGTGTGCAGTTGCCTCTCGCGCCTTTCGCGTACACGGAAAGAACAGAAGCTCACGGGCAGCGGCAATACGCACGTGACCGCGGTCATGCCTGCTCGGTGGCGTCTCCCGCAGACGCACCGGAATGGAGCAACTCCCCCACAGCCGGCGCAGCTTCTCCATCAAGCCCATCCCCTACCTCCTCGGCACTCACCTCCGCCACGTCGACTTCGGGCTCGCTGAGGAAAAAGAACGGCTCGCATTTCTCTCGGACCACGTTGCGCCGTGGCGCACTTGCGGCCGCCTGCACAAGCCCAAGGGCGAACTGCTTCACCGACTGCTTCACCCGCTCGTCTGTGTTTGTGGGAATGCGGGGCAATGAGGCCTTCTCGTACCACACCAGCGCCAGCGGAAGCACCTCATCGACCATCCGCTGCTCCAGGAAGTCAGTGGCGAGCAGCACAAGACCCTCGATACCGCCCAGCGCGGCAAAGAAGCTCGGTGTGACGGGGACAGCCTCCAGTTGCCGTCGCTCTTCGCCCGTGCGATGGCCACGGCGCGCGGCCCGGGCCGCAAAGCGGGCCACAGGTTCCTTGAGCAGCGAGAGAAAGCACAGGTATGCCCGGTACACAGTCTTCAAGTGACTCCGCTGGAGCACAACCTGCCCCTCCGCGCTCCCCGTGTCCCATGGCAAAGGAGGCGAGACAAACTGGGGAACCCGCGCGTGGCCAGCCCCGTCTCCCTCTGCGTCATCTTCGCCGCTGTCGGCATCACTGTCGAGGGGGAAGACAGGCACGGGATCTCCCCTCCTCTCGCGCTTCTTCTCCCTGGCCTCGCGGCGCTCGTTCCGCAGTTGCAGTTGTTTCTCATTCCAGGCCATAATCTGCTCCTGCGTCCACGACGCCGCTGTTGTGTTCGTGAGGAAGGAGAGAAGGCCCCGCACGACGGCCTGGATAGCGGCGGGAGCCACATCCGGAAGGCTGCTGGCGAAGCAGTGGGAGAGCACAAGGAGAATCGCTTCGCGAACTTCCTTCTGCAGCAGCTGAACACGTTCGTTGAAGGACGTGGTTTGTCGCTCTTGCTCGTCGTCGTCGGCCTCCAGCGGGCTGCACAGGTTCATGACAGCGGCGATGTCGAATGTGTCCTTCAGCAGCGCCAACGCTGCCTTGGTGCCGTACGCGTCGCCCTCCTCCGTCGCGAGCCGGCAGCAGTCGCAGGCCACCTGCACCGTGGCAGCAACAAAGTCAGCCAGCCGGTCAACGTCGTGCTTCGCGATGCCGCAAAACGCGCGTTGCAGGGCGGCCACCTCGCCTGTAGACATGCGATGTCGCACAAGCAGCGGTAGCTGGGGTGAGCCGTGCACAAGTGACGCGGTAGAGGGTGACGGTGCCCCATCTTCCTGGCCCAGCGACCCCTGCTGTCCTTGTTTGGTCCCCCTCCCCTCTAGCGAGGTGACAGCAAACTCAACAGCCCCGCGAAGAACGCTCGCGGCGGCGGGGCGTAGGCAGGACTCCTTCACCGCGCGCGAGGCGTCGTCAACGAGATGGACGCCGGTGTCCAGGAAGAAGTCGAGCACGTTGGCGCGGCCCGAAGCACGGAAAATGTGCTGCGCACAGACCATGGCCGCCTCGCGGACAATGCCAGCTGTGGCAGCCTTCTCCATCACAAGATAGAGCGTCAAAGTCACAAAGCGCATGAAGCTCCGTGCGCCAGTGGCGTTGCTGTTGCTGTTGCCACTGCTCCTTGCACCGTCACGTGCCGCGGGTGCCAGAACGTCAGTCGCGCTCACACTGAGAAACCGCAAGACGGTAGCGGCGACGACTTGCCTGTGGTGAACTTGTTGGTAGTTGCACAACTCCTCGTCGCGGGTAATGTCCCACAGGTGCGGACGCGCAACTACGCTCCAGAGCTGCTCAAATGCTCCGCTGTCCACGAAGTCAGAGGGGAGGGGCAGCTCGTTTGTGTTAAAGTTGCCGGCCAGGGAGGCTGGCAACGGTGCAAACTGCCAGGTGACGAGGCGAGTGAGGACGTAGATCACAGGCGGATGAATGGCATAGAGATCCCAATCCTCCAACGCAGCTTCGGAGGTGTCCAGCAAGGCGTTGGTGAGCACTTCGCCCGCCGTCTCTTCGTCTTCTTCCCCTGCGCCGTCTTCCTCCTGCTCGTTCTGTGGGAGCGTGGCAAGTGCGTGGGCCAGGCACTCGAGGCACTCGTCGAGGACGCCGCTGGGAAAGCGCCGCGGAGTGCGCGCGGTGTAGAGATCCTCGGCGCTCATTTGCGCTCCGGCAACGCGTACGCACTTCTTCACAACCGACAGGAACAGCTGAACGTTCTGGCTGCTCTTGCCAATGAGGATGGCACGTGTCGCAGGGAAGCGCACCAGGGAGGTTACGAGGTGCAGGAGCTCGACACCGCGTTGCTCCTCGACGCTCTCCCGCAGCGCCGCCCTCGCCGCCTCGCTCGCTAGGAAAGCAGAATGCAGAAGGAAGCCTTGGGAGGCCGCGGCCTCCTCTGCTGAGTGGCCGTCGGCTGGCACCGGGGCAAGGTGAAGCATATTCTCTACAACCATGTAGGAAACAAGGAGGCGGCGCGAGAGCACGCTCGTCAGGTGCTGTGTCATCGCCTCCGAAGCCAGTATATCGGCCACCAGCTGGCGAATGCGCAGGAGGGAGGCCTTGTCATGGGCATTGTCCACAAGTGACTTGGGCTCGAGGAAACCCCGCATGGTGGAGGACAGATGACCCACTGTCTCTTCCACCCATGCCGAGTCCTCGCCCGTTGAGAGGGCAATCACGAGCGAGCGCTGCAACAGGTCCAGAGCGCCGTACCGCACCGCTGCAGAGTCCTTGCCGAGGTGCGAGCGGCTGATGTAGCGCGTAGTACCCGACACAACCCCCGGCACGCACTGCCGCACGTTGCGCCACCCGATGCAGCTTACGATGGATAGGCACGTCTCCATTGAGAGTAGCTGCAGCTCACGAAACCAGTCCCTGGAGTTGCCCGACAACGATTGGAGCAGCTCTTGCAGGAAAAGTGCCGCTTGCTGGTGGTAAGTGGGGCTGGTAAAGAAGCCCGGGTTCGTGCGCGGCGCCGTATCGTGAAACGCCTTGATTCCCTTTGTGATGGTCAGTCTCACCTCCTCCCGGGACCCGGGCCCGCTCGACTCCTTCGTTTCCTTGAAAGCCGCAACGAACCCCTGCTGAAGCAGCTGGAGCAGCTCCTGGTGTCGGCTGGGCGGCATCTCGTCGGCTTTCTCTGCCAGCGGGAGCAACGCCTCACAAAACCTCTCTGTGTCCATTGCGCAAAGTGGAAGCAAAGGAAGAATGGGCCTCACGTATCGGAGGCAGCTTCCTCTACCATCAACACCCCGCCAGAGGGATGTGTCTGTGTGCCTGTGTGTGTGTGTGTGTGTGTTTCTGAGTTCTTGCACGTAAATGGTGAGAACAGTAGGAAAAGGACGCAGCTGGATTTGATTTGCCATGAGAGGAGTTAGGTGTACAGTGAACACCGCCCTTGTACCTCCACCAGTTTGTGTGTGTCTGTGTGTGTGTGTGTGTGTGTCACGGGAGGACAGTACTTCCCCCTCTGCTCACGAAAGTGATGCTTCGCGATTCGTTAATCTCACTTCAGTGTCATCCAGTTGTTTTTCACGCCTTTTGGTGGTTCTGTGTGTGGGGGAGTGGGGACAGTAGTTACAGTTATGGTGGACTCTGTCAGCAAGCGCACTCAGATGAGGTCAACGAGACGGGAGGGAGACGAAGACAAAGTGGACGTCACTGACAACAACAACATGACAAGGGGGATACACACACGCACACACACAAAAGCAGTGACGAGAACTCTGCGCTTCCTCCCGTCCCCGCGGCCATGAACGTCCTGAGAAGAGGAGGGGAGGGGAGGGGGGAAGGGGCACCTGCCTAAAACAGGTCGTCG
Source organism: Herpetomonas tarakana (assembly GCA_030849825.1). Classification (NCBI taxonomy): domain Eukaryota; phylum Euglenozoa; class Kinetoplastea; order Trypanosomatida; family Trypanosomatidae; genus Herpetomonas; species Herpetomonas tarakana. The sequence goes on from JASAOB010002840.1 coordinate 74,607, forward strand.
TAGTCGTCCACGGCGTAGCCGTAGAACTTCGGCGTTTCATCGTACAAGGCTTCAAAGTAGTGCACGTAGTGGCTCTCGATTTTTTGACGGGCGTAGCCCACCTTGGCTGTCATGAAGCCGTTGGCCAGTGTGAACTCTTCGACAAAGGCGAAGCGGCGAACGTGGGTGCGGGGGGGTAGGTTCTGCGATACGCGCCGCAACTCTGCCCGCACGCAGTCCGCCTTCTCGCGGTCATTCACAATGGGCAGGCCGTCCCGCCGCTCCACCTTCCGCAGGTGCGCGGCAATCGCCTTTGCGTTGGGGACGACGAGCGCGGTGATGTACGGCTTGTTGTTGCCAAAGATGAACACCTGCTTGATGAACGGACTCTTGGTCAGCGTCGACTCAATCTCAAGCGGGTTTACGGTCTTACCCGTGGAAAGGGTAATGATGACGTCCCGGTGCCCCTTCACGGTGAGCCAGCCGCCTGTCATGGTGCCGTAGTCCCCGGTGCGCACGAAGGTGCGGCTGCCGTACTCGATGAGTGAGTTCTTCGCCTCCTCGGGGTCGATGTTGACGTCAAAGTACCCCTGCATCGCATTCGGGGCCTCCACAAGGATCTCACCCAGATCACCAGGCGACACAATCTCGTTCTTCTCGTTCACAATGCGCACTTCAACGCCGGGGAGGGCCTTGAGACGCTGTGGCACGTCGATGTCCGTCGCGATGAGGCCGCCCGCCTCGAGGCAGCCGTAGGTGCCCACCACAAACACATCCAAGTCGGCCATCAACTCCGACTGGTCCTTGGTGAGGGGGTGGCCGACAATGATGGCCAGGCGCAGCTCTGACCCGAACTGCTCCTTGAACTTGCCTAGCAGGGCATGCGAGAAGGCGCGCAGGGTGCGACCAGGCTTCTTGAACATGAGGCGGTTCTCCGTGATGCGGCCGATGGTGAAGCGGGTCAGGTCCTTGGTGAAGGTCCCGCGGTTCATGACGTCGTCGACAATGTTGGCGTACGCGCGCTGGAAGGGCTGCGCCACGGAGACGATCACACTGGGGTTGACAAGGGGCAGATCCTGGAAGCCCTCCAGCAGCTCCGGCGGGATGCAGACACAGGCGCCCTTGCAAATGGCTTGGTACAGCTCACTGGTGAGACTGCCCGCGACGGACCAGGAGCAGAGGGACATGAAGAGATCCGTGTGGGTGAGGGCCTCGCCGAGGCTGGCGTAGACGGAGCTAATATTGGCGACAACGTTCCTGTGGGACAGCATGACACCCTTTGGTGGACCTGTGGTGCCTGCTGTGAACATGATCATGGCCGTGTCCTCTGCCTTGACATCTGTGCGCGCAGGTACCTTCTCCGGCACGTCGGCAGCCACGTTGATGGCAACGGTGTAGCTGGCGTCGCCGAGCTGGTCTTCGAAGCAAATCACATGCTCGAGTAAGCCCACTCTGCCCACCCAGCTGCGCACCGCCGCGCACGAGGCCTTTGTCTCCACGAAAAGCACCTTTGCCTGTGTGCTCTTCACCACCAGCTGCGCCTCGGACGGCGTCACATTGGTGGGGAGGGCCACAAAGTGCGCACCAAGCTGCATGGTAGCAAAGTGGACGACCACCCACTCGTACCGGTTCTCGCTAATGACCACCACGCGCGAGCCCTTCTCAACACCCATCTTGCTCAGCAGCGTGCGCGCGGCGTCAACCTCGCTGGCGATGGACTCGTAGGTGGCCCAAACATAGCCGAGCTTCCCACGCACCCACATCTTGGACCCGAGAAAGCGGCGCTTTGGCCACGCCTTGAGCGCCTGCTCCCACAGCTCCACAAGGGTGCTTTGCGGCTTGATGACAATGCCGAGGCGAAGGTCGTTGTTCATTTGCGCCATACCAGCGGTGTCGGACTCCTGATAGAAGGAGCCGCCCACACTGGTGCCGCAGCGAGCACTAAGTTGAATTGCAACGCACAGGCCCGGCAACGGTCGTTGGTGCCCACGCTGTCCGAATGCCGCTGCCAGGGTAAACCGACGCAGCATCGTTCTCTAGCCCATATAGGAAGCAAGCAGAAGGGAGAGGAGAGAAAGGAGAGGGCGGAACTCGCTCTTTTCGGTGGGGCGACAACACTCCTTTTCGGACCTTTGACGACAGCGATGAGGAATGTGGGAGTGTAGGGGGGAGGAAGGGAGGGTGAATGGAGTTCCCGAGAGCCGGTGGTGGTTGGAGGGAGGTACGAAACCGAAATGCCTCTGCCACCAATCGGAAGAGGACCGCGCACACCTCTCGTGGACGCTAGCGTATCAGGACAGTTGATCGCACCCGTTGCCACCTTCTCCCCAGAGTATCCTCTTCCTTCCTTTTTCTCTTTTGCAGGCTTCTGTTGCTAGATGAACAGAACAGGAGGTCTCATATGGGGTACATCAGGAAAACGAAGATGGACGGAAGGAAAAGAATGAAAACGAGGACGCTGATACGCGCACGCGCGCAACTGACCGCCATTTTCCTCTCCGGGCGCGGTGCTGTGAGAGGAGCGAGGAGCAGTGAGGGAACTCACTCCACTGACAAGAAAAAAAAAAAAAAAAGGATAGCCAAGCATGTGCGCACTACTGTTACATCTCAGGGCCGTCGCCCTCCACGTCCTCGTCGTCCATTTCCTCGTCCTCGCTGTCGGCAGCCGGAACTTCCTCACCCCGACGCACCAGCTTCTCCACTGCCGCGGTCGGGTCCGTGACCTCGGTCAGGTCGCCACACTCCTTGAGAACTGGTGGCGCAGGCATTGGCGTGAAGGCGAACTCGGTCTGCTTGACGCCAGCGCCAAAGTACACACAGCCCCAGTGCCTGCCGCTTTCGCCAACGTAGGCGACAGCGCCGGGCCAGTGCAGCGACTGCACCACAGCCACACGGTGCTTGGCGCTAACGTTGCCAGCGAGGCGCACCGTCCACGCGGCGATCTTCATCTTGGTCACGTCGTCGTCGGCAATGTCCTCGTCCTTTGTGGGCTTAACAGGGTTGTTGTCCTCCGGCACTGACACATCAGGCGACTGCTCTTCTTCCTCCTCCTCGTAGTCGTCCGCGTCGTCGACGGGCGGTGGTGGCTGAGGAATGTCGATGGCGCAGAAAAGGTGGTCGTTGCGGATGGGAAGGAACAGCTCTTGCTCCTCGTCCTCGTCCTCCTCCGCGGCGCCACCCTCGTCGTCTGCCTCATCTTCGTCGCCTTCGTCGCCTTCCTCGTCTTCCTCCGCGTCGCGCTGCCTGCCCTCAGCTTCCTCTTCCTCGTCCTCTTCGTCCACCTCCGGCTTCTCTGGGACTCTTGTTTGGCGGCCGTTCTTGAGGATGGCTTTCTCGGCGTGCACCCACTGGTCAAGCGCCACAAACTGCGCCACGTCAACCTCGTCCTCCGCGAACCCCTTCACAGGCGCTGTTAGCGGCTGGTACTTGGCCTCCTTCGGCCTCGCCGCCGCCGCGCTGTCATCGTCCTCATCCTCGCCCTCGTCTTCTTCCGCCTCGGCGATGGGCTCGGCCTCCTCTAGTGCACCGCTTGGGGCAATGTAGGTGCCGCTGACTATGCGGGCGAGCTGAGCGCGCAGGTAGACAGCCTCCCCCCACGGGAACGGCGGGCTGGCGATCACCTCAGCGTCCAGATCGCCGGTGAAAAGGCGCTTGATGGCGCGAGCGGCGTTGATTTGCTGCGGGGTGATATCCGGCAGGAGACGCCACACAGCGGAAGGGTGCGAGGTCACCCAAAAGGACATACGGTTGGTGCCCACGTAGCCTGGCTCCGCCTGCACGGCAACAGTGCCCTTCTTCCGCGGCGCCTTTGGCATTGTGTTGACCTCCTGGTAAAGCTTTTCGTCCGCCGTGGTGTACCGCTTCGATGAGACGACAAAGTAGTTCCCGCGGAGACCAAAAATCTTGCCAACAAAGCGGGTCTCCTCGAGATTCTTCTCCATGGTGAGCCTGGTGATGGAGCGGTCGAGCAAGAAGGCCTCCTCCTCGCGCATACCGCAGCCGGCCGAAGCCCAGAACCGGTTCTGCTCGACAACGGACTCGTACTGGGGGGCTGTCAATGGCTTAGTGGTCGTCACGGTGATCGTTGTGTAGGGATCTGGCTGCTCAATGGTGGTGTGCACTTCCGGAGCGGGGCGTTCAAAGAGGCCGCGGTTCTCCGACAGGCGTTGCAGCTCCTGCGGCGGCTGACGCGGCGCCTCGTTGGAGCCGGATCCGCTCTCCCCTCCGACGAAGCTGTGCTTCTGCAGCAGGGTCAGCACCTCCTCGAAACGGGAAGGATCGTTGGCAATGTTGTCCGGGTTCTCATCCAGAAGTAGCTCCATAAGCCGGGTGAGCTGATCGTAAACGCTGACGCCGTCCTGGTTGGCGCTCATCAGGTAGGACTTCGCTTTTTCGAACTGGGCCTCCACCTGGGCCTCCACTTGCGGGATCTCAGACATGGGGACAGCAGTACTCCGGTTGATTTCGCCTCGGTGCGTGCGATGGTGTGTGTATGTTGGTATTCCGAGTCTAGGCACCGTCAGAAACAGAAGAAGAAGGCAAAACGAAGCTACACAGCTTTCGCGGGATGAGAGTCAGTGCATAGAGGAAAGGAAGTGTTGCGACCGACAGCAGCGAAGGTGGCGCTTGGAAGGCACCGCTCGCCAAGCACCAGAAATCCGGTACTGCTTCTTTATCTATTCTCGGTGTGTGTGTGTGTGTGTGTGTGTGTGTGTGTCGGATAATGCAGTTGCTGTTGTTGGCATTTCGCCCATCCCTGATAGGAAACTGTGTCTAGCCTATCGTGAAATGTCCAATCTCTTCTCCATTTTGGGCTACTCGCTGTTGCTTTTCTTTGGTTGTGGGATTCGACTCGGCATGAATAGTCTACAGGTGGTGTAACAACATAACAAAAGGTAACAAATGGGCACACTCAAGGGGAAGAGCGAGGAGTGATGCCAACGGGAGGGAGGGAAGGAGGGTGAAGAGAGTGCTGGAAGCGGAAGACGGAAAACACAAGAGAAACGGCAGACTCCCTGCCGCCTACACACGCAGACACAGAGGGAGACACAAAATGCGACGGAGCAAACAAGAATGATGGACAATGAGGGGAGTGAAAGGAGGAGCAAGTATTTTGCAGATTTACGTCATACCGAGACGTTCTTTGATCCGGTTTGCGTACCGTTCGCTGCTGGAGTCGAGAGGTTCAGCAGCGCGCTCGAAGTCAGCAATGAGAGACTTCAAGCCGAGGCGAATGAAGGAGTTGCGAAACACCTCCAAGGCGCAAAAAGAGCTGATGGTGATGATGATCGTCTTCTTTGTGCTTGCACCACCCGCCTTGAACTGTTTGATCAGTTCCTCCGCGGCGCGGTTCTCGGCGAGGGTGTTCACAAGCTGCTCCCCGTTGCGCACCAAGTTGCTGAGCGCGCCAGCAGCGTTCTGCCGTGTCTTCTCGTCTGGCGAAGATAGGAGCTTGATTATGGCCGGGATCGCGGGGCGGAGCTGCTCGTACAGGGAGTCATTGTGGAACGCCGCGTTGCCTACCGCGAAGGACGCGAACTTTTGCGTGGCTTGGTTGCGGTCATTGCAGAACTCCCCAAGGTCCTCGACGAGCTTGTGCTTCGCAAGTGCCCCGTAAAAGTAGGCGGAATGCTTGCACAGGTTTCCAATCAGCGTGCACATCTTGCCGCGAACGCCGCGCTCCTGGTGGTGCAGGAGCTGACTGAACGCCTGGTAGAGGTCCGCCTGGTCAATCAACGGGTAAAACTCCTCCGAGGTGCGGGCCAACTGGGACAGGACGTTGAGACCATCCGAGATGAGCGTCGTGTTGGCCTTTTTGGAGTCGAGCACCCGGCCAATGCGGTCGCGCTCGAGGCCGCCGCCGTCCGCAAACGCCTTCGCAAAGTGCGAGGATAAGCTTACAAGGCGGCTGATGATGGCGAACGGGGTCCCCCAGAAGGCCACCTCGGTGTAGTCGAGCGCGTGCACGAGCATTTCCATCAGGTGCTCCTTGTACATGACTTGCTGCACCTCGGCAACAACGCGCTGCTCCGTTGTAGAGTTCCCGTCGCTGACGTGCAAGGCGTCGTTCAGGATTTGTGACACAATGTTCAAATGCGAACTCACGCCTATCGCGCCTCCGCCACGACACTCTGGCCAGAGAAACATCTGCTCGAGGTACTCCGTCGACAGCTGCCGACACACGATGGAAATGAGAAATGTCGAGCCTTCACCTGGGTACGGTGTCACCGGGTCGATCAGCATGCTCATCGACCCTGTCTGATCCCGTTGTTGCTGGAGCAGCTGCTGCACCGCGCGCAAGGTGGTCTGCACGCCGTTTAGAGACAGCTCCACTTTTGGGTCGCTGTCGCGTATCATGCCGATCGCCAGCTGTGACAGCTTCTTCCCATGTTCAGAGAGAAAATCCACCCCGCCCCCACGCTTTGAGGTGTACGCGATGGATTGTGACTCGGAGAAGATCAGCGAAAGCATGTGCACCACGCCGTCGAGAAGGCCATAGTCAGGGTAGTCGTAGCTGCTGCCAAGGGCACGCGGGACAACAGGGCGGCGGGTCGCCCGCGACACCCCGTCACTGATACAGTACAGAGCGTTGACAAGCGTCTCGTCGGTCTCAAAAGCAACAACGTCGCGAAGCTCTCGGCGAGCAACAGCGATAAGCAAGGCAGCCGCAGCCGCGTAGTTGAGCTCTTGCACTCGTGCGTCGGTCACCGAAGAAGACTGCGGGTCGTAGTAGCACACAGCAGTTAGTCCCTCCTTGACGAACGCAAAAACTTTGCGGTTGTTCATGTGCTGCGGGGCGGCCAGTTTAATGTGGGGAATGATGATGGAGACGGTGTGAAACACCAACGCCGCATATCGGTGCGGTGTTCGGCCTTTCGTCACATCCTCGTCAGAGACAGACTCAAGGATGGCGGCCCACAGCGCCGGGAACTGTTTGAGCTGGGTCAGAGTGGGTCCAAAATTGTTCTCCCACCGGATGCATTCAAAGAGGATTTTCAGGCACGCAAACCGCCCACTGCGGGCATTGGAAACAACCTCGTCCATCACAAATGAAAGCGCCGTATCTGGCTTCTCCATGAGTTGAACGGCGACATGCTGTCGAATCAGCAGGTCGGAGTTGGACATCTCGCTGTGCCGCTGAAGGTTTGCTGTAATGGCCCGGGTGGACCTCTGCGAGGGAAAGGGCATCACGGTGTCACCTTCGGGAAACACAAGCGCGCTGAGCAGATCGACGGCTGGCGCGGTCACGTTGGCCCGATACTTTGTGGTGAGAAGATTCTTGACGGCCCCCACAAACCCTAGTTGAATGATGCGCTCTAGTATACCACCCTCGCGCTTCTCTAGCGTCAACCCTTCAGCGCCTTTGATTAGCTTTCGCAGCGCCTCTGCGATGGTGGTGTCCTTCTCCGATGACAAATTCGCGAGAGCTGCGGCGTTAAACGTCTCATCAACTGTGATGCTCATAGAGCGGCTCTGCGATTTGCTTGGGCTCTGCCTTTTCACGGTGTCGTTCGCGCGTGTCGGGCCCTGGTGAAGCTTGTAGCAGCCTAAGAGCTTCATGCGCTCCTTCATGACAACGTCGTGCTGTTGCATCACACCTTGCCACTTGGCATCGTCAGGCGTGAGGGCAACGAACTCGTGCGACAAAAGTTGTGGCCAGTCGAGACGGGCAGCAGCCGACTTCGTGAGGAGGCCCTTCAAGAAGTTCTTAAACGGCACAGAAATGGGCTCCTCAAATTTGACGGGATCCTTGGCAATTTGGTTGATCAATGTGAGTAGATTATTGGTGTAGAAGGGAGGTTTGCCGTAGTACAACTCGTACAGGATGCACCCCAGCGACCACAGGTCAGCCGTCCGATTGTACGGCTTCTCCTGCACAAGTTCCGGCGCCATGTAGAGTGGTGTCCCCTTGATGCTTGTGAGGACGACAGTGTTGTAGCTCATGGACCTCGCGAACCCAAAATCGGCGAGCTTCACAGACCCATTTTCGCCGATCAAAATGTTCTGGGGCTTCATGTCGCGGTGAATGATTCGATTGGAATGTAGGTAATTTAGGGCCTGAACAAGCTGCTTCGCGATCCGCTGCACCACGTCCTCAGGTAGGCGTTTGTCGGATTCCAAGATCTTGTACAGCTCCCCAATCGCGTACTCCATCACCACAACAAACTCCTGATCAGTTTCGAAGGAATCGAACAAGGTGATGATATGGTCGTGATGCAGTTTGGTCAAGATCTCAATCTCGCTACGGAGGTTCCGGAGTTCGCGGTCGTTTTTGCCTTTCTTCAGAATAAACTTCATGGCGACAACCTGCCCAGTTCCCTTGATCCGTGCCTTGTACACCTTGCCAAAGGAGCCTTCCCCAATGAGCTCTACGATAGTGTAGTCCTCCATGGTGGCAACACTGCAGTCGCCAAGCACAGACGGAAGTAAGCTGTTTCGAAAGGGAGACGTTCGAGGATGTCTTTGCTCAAGAGCAGTCTGGGAAAGAGAGTGTGGGTACTTTGGAGAGGTTCTTGTTTGTGGTGATGGGATGAGCGCGCAGGATCAACCAGCTAGGAGGGGAGAAAAAGAAAAAAGGGAACGAAAGAGAGAGTAGGTTGGAGCTAGATACAGTCGCCACCTAGCACTTCGCCCGGAAGAGAGAGAGGGAGACAAAAAAAAAAAAAAAGCAGGTTCTACAAAAACGTGCACTGACACGCGGGAAGATGACAGAAAGGGGGGGAAGTAGGTGCAGCGAAGAGATGGCACAGCACGGGGGCGATGCAGTTGCGAAGATGATGGGCATGTGAGACTGGTAGTACGCAGGTGAGGTCTGTGTGGCAGACATGGGAATAACTGGTTCTGAATATGCATGTTTTTGGTCGCATTTTCCGTGGAGAAGAGGTTTTGCTGAACTGAATGAGAGCATCTTCTCCAGCAATTGATCTCAGAAGATTTGCCATAGAATAGGTGCGAAAAGAAAGAGGAGGGATAAGTAAGGGCATTTGCTACCAAGCGTTTGACGTGCGTTTGTGGTGACGAAACACTCTGCAAGTGCGCAAACTTGAATTGAAGATGATGGTACTCTGGTTAGCTCTCTGCTTCTAAGCTTCCGCGACGAAGGAGTTATGCAGAGAGAAAACAAACCGTTTAGAAGAGTATGGTATTTACTTTTCCGAGAGGGGGGACGTGTGTGTGCGTGGTGAAGCGATGAAGCCATATGCTGTCTTTCTTTTGTAGCACCTTGAGCCTTTGGTTTTGGAGGGAGGGAGAAGAGGCGGAGCCAACTCCGTTCATACTTTCGGACCACATTCTACTCAGAAAGAAAGAAGAGAAGAAGAGAAAGAGAAAAGAAGTCATAATGTTAACAGGGAGGAAGGCAGTGAAAAGGAAGGTACCGTGCCGCTTTAAGTAAAGTAAGAAAAACGGAGGAAGGGGAGGAAAGGGAAGAAGGGGAGGAGCGGAAACGAGGAGTCGAGCTTGATGGGTTGCCCTCGGAATTCGATTTGGAGAGCAGTCTTAGAATATAGATGGAAAAACAGGATGCAACGAATGAGAAACTGTTGGAAGCTCACCACCCGCGCAGACTTGCTGCGTTATACAATCCATTTGATGAGGACGAGTTGTTAACTTTAGATAGGATGGTGGGGATAAGGATATCCCCCAGTTGCCCACTCGCGCTGTCACACAACACCTTCGCTACTCCCGCGCGGCGGTCTCTTTGGCAGCCTTCTTCTCTTCGCGGATTTTTTGCTGTTCTTCGTACTTTTGGTCAAACCCGACGGCCTTCACGACACTGATCTCAATTTTGTCAGTTGGGGCCTTGCGGCGGGTGTTCTCCACCTCGCCGCGACTGGTGCGAATCCTGATCACTCTCACCATGTCCTGGTCCTTCAGCATCTCCACTACGGAAACAGCCTCGTTAATGGCCAGCCCAAGGGCAGAGACAACAACCTCCGGCTCTCCATCGTGGAGGAGATGCTTGGTGATGTCCACGTACAAGAACTTTGATCCGCGGAACCCGACACGAACGTAGTTCTTTGGGTGGTCCTCATTCCCGCTGGACATGGTCGAGATACTTATGGGACGGCTGAAGAAGGAGAGAGTAATAGAAAATAAACGGACGGAAAACACTGGTAGTCTCTCAGAGCAAGAGAATGAGTCGGAAGGGGGTAGTAGTTTAAGCTATGTGAGGAGAAGGTAATGATTGAGGCCTTTCATGGGCCAGCACCGAGCGTTGCTTCGTCCGCTGCGCGGATGACAGCTAAAGACCCAGCCTTCAGGCACCCATAGGGGGATGAAGGTAAGGAAGGCGGAGACCCAGCTGCGGTGAAGCAGGGACGACAGCGAGAGCGAAGAAAAGAAACTGTCCTTCGCGCCTCCCGTGTTCACGTTGGCCTCAACGTTTCTCGGGTTCCGGAGCCACGCGAGGTGCATCGCTGCTGTTGCTGCTGCCAAAGGTGGTGGTCTCGCGTGTTTGTTTGGTTTTCGGTTTTGGAGGACGGAGGGTCGTGGTACTTCATTCTTCACTAAAACGTGATGTCATACTTGAGCGGCCAAGCTTCAAAAGGGCGAACGATATTCATGTGTACGTAGATAGGGAAAAGGTCGGCTGTCGGGGTGGCGCATGAGCACACTTTTTCGCCGCTGTTATTTGGCCTTTAGTAATTTCCTCGATTTTTGCGGCATCTGAGATTCAGGACTTGGGCCGGTTTTTCTACGTGGGGAGAAAAGAGAAAGAATGGAGTGAGAAAAGCACACGGGACTTCTACCCACACAAACACGGGAGTTCATGAGTATTATTGTTCTCTTTTGTCTACTTTTTTTTTTTTTTGGAGCGTCTCACGTTGCGTGCCAGTTTGACCTCCATGTGCTCCAGAAATAGATAAAAACGAATAATGCGAGGGCGGGAAAAACTCGTTAGAGCGCTAACGGGCAGTTCACTCCTTCTCCTCTTCCTTGGCGGCGGCGGCGTCCTCGCGAGCCTTCTGCTGCTCGTTGTAGATAGAGTCGAAGTTGGCGGACTTTGCGACAACAATCTCGATCTTGTCAACGTAGTTGGTGCGCGCGCCCTCAACATCACCACGGGAGGTGCGGATCCTCTTCACGACAACCAAACCTTGGTTCTTGAGGAGCTCCGCGACAGAAACAGCGTCCGCGATGGCGGAGCCGAGGCCAGAAATGACGACCTCGGGCTGGCCCTCGTGGAGGCGGTGCTTCGTGTAGTCCACATAGGCGAACTTGCGCTTGTTGGCGCTCACGCGGACGTTGGTGGAGTCTTCGGCGGACATGTCGGTTATGCTTTGGGAAGGTCGATTTGCGGTTTTTCTCTTGGGCTAGCGTAGGAAGGATCCTCTTTCGGGAAACATATCAAGATCAACGAGAACGGGAGAAGGAGAAAGAGAGAGAAAATACTCCGTGCGAAACGAGAGTCGCAACACCGCCACACAGTTGCTGCGTAACCATCGAACGATCAAGACACTCTTCCTTTGTTACTAATCATTTCGTATCAAACTACACCACAGGAGTGCAACCAATAACGACAGCACTATGGGGAAAGCGAAGCACCACCCCGACACACGCCAAATGGGTCGCGGGAACCACCGAAGAGGCCTGCGCAGCCGTTGCGACTTCAGAGGACACGACCACACCATCGCCGACCTCCCCCCCCCCCCCCCAACCTTGCCGTAAAAGCCTGGCCCAAACGCGCCCCAAAGTCCCCGCCCCGACGCCGCGCAGGCACCAAACACCACCCCAGCCACCGAGGCCCTGCGC
>JASAOB010002841.1:0-87452 GCA_030849825.1 Herpetomonas tarakana
CGCGCGCTGCTCGACGCGTACATTGGCCGCGACGCGACCGAGGCGATGAGCGGTGGCGTCTACAAGCACACCCACGGTGCACGCTGCACCATCCCCGACCTCCACATCGCCCACCTCTCTTAGCATAATGCTGAAAGTCGCTCGTTGCTGTTTCTGTCATCTCGCGCTGTGTGCACACGCCTTCCCTTCATTCTCTCCCACTCTCGCATTCGATGGCGCTGTGGGTTCGAGATACAGATCCACAAGCAAACCCCGATCCACACCAAAGCAACGCGGCGACGTAGCGACACCCCCTGCCCCATGTATCTTCAACACGTGGCAAGAAGAGAGAACCAGTTGTTGTCGGCATAAAGCGACTTCCCTTCCCTTTCCCTCACTTGACCTCTTTTCGGGGATGGCCCCCATCATGCAAACCGACGATAGTTGCCCCCCCCCCCCCCTCTTCCTCCCACAGCTTCTCGACCATTCCAAACCCCATACTCTTACGTGAGGAGGGGTGGGATAACGGAGAGAAGTCGATTTACCCGTAAGACTCTGGGTACACTTCCTCCAGATTTCTTTCTTCTCTGTCTTCTATCCATGTTCTTTCTTCCTCACACCACATTCGCTCCTGCTATAATGGCCTCTCCTTCCCTCTTCTCGTTTCTTCTCTCCCCCTCCCCTCCCCCACGTCGATTCTGGTCGACGCATTCACCTCTCAACGTCGCTCTTCCTTCTTGGGACAGATCTCTTGTTGGGTGGCAGTTTCACCTCTGTCCGGTGCTGTGGCGAATGCAAGCGATTACTCCTTGGCCAACCCCAGCCCTCCTTGTTTCTTCTCTTCTCCGCTCTTCAGCCACGTCAACCACGTGCCAACGCTCCCGCAAAGTGCACTTGGGCGGAGTCTGATTTATAGGTGAAAGGCACCGATAATGAGGACAGTCAGGTGGCCCAGTTTCTCGAGCTGTTCTACTCCCTCTCATCCTCACGCCACATCACCTACTTGCCCCCATTCTCACTCTCTTTCCTTCCCTACCCCCACCTTCTCTGTTCCTCTTAGTGGTACCATCCTCTCCATCGGATGAGCAGACACCAGGAAGAGCACATGCAGTGCTGAGTACGCGAGAATGGTGCCTCCTTCGGCGTGTCACTCGCAGAGGGGCAAGACACGTTCTCACTCTCGTCGGCGTTATGGCCTGTGCCGAGAAGTTGGGAGAGATGAGAACAAAGAAACTCCTGGCCGCTCGTGTCATTCTGTTGGTAGATCCACGACAACCGACCTCCTCCTTTCCCTCCTCGATGTTTCGCACTCTCTCCAGCGCGAAGTAGTTTCCTTTTCCATCTTTTCTCCTCACTCCTCTGGAAACAGCTTGGGTAGTTCGTATATCGAGAAGCCACAAGAAAGGGAAGAACAACCAGCTCTCCCCTCTACCCCTCCTCCCTCCCCTCCCCTCCCTCCCCCCACCCCCTATACATCCGTCCCCCTCCCCTCCCCTCTTTCTTTCAGCTATTTAGCTCAGCAAAGACAACGCGAGAGAGCACACGCAGCTGACCGAGTTTCCACACACCTGTTCCACAAGGGCTGCGTTCACTCCCTCTCCCTTATCTCGTCTCGAACGGCCTTTCCTTTTTCTCAGGGCCCCACTTCGAGACCATGGACGCCAGAAACATCTTTGGAAAGTTCATGTCCTGCAAGCCAGAGGACGTCCCTGGCGAGTACCGGGACGAGGTTCCTCAGTACAGCAAGGGCAACTACAAGTTCAACGTGATGGGCTTCGTGGTCATTTTTCTCCCCGCGGTTGTGCCACTCATTGGTGCCTACCAGGGCGTCCCACTCAACTCGCACTGCCGCTGGATCGTGTTCGTGTGGGGTCTGCTCACGGGCGTTATTGGTGTCACCTCCGGCTACCACCGCCTCTACTCGCACGGAGCCTACAAAGCCAGTCCGTTTGTCATGAAGCTCACCGCCTTCCTGGGTGCTGGTGCCTTCCAGGGCTCCATCAAGTGGTGGGCTCGCCTGCACCGTCTGCACCACAAGTACATTGACACGGACAAGGACCCGTACAACGCCCGCCGCGGCTTCTGGTTCTCGCACTGCGGCTGGATCTGCTTGAAAATGCGCTATGACCAGCACGGTACCACGGACACAACCGACCTGGACAATCACCCTCTTGTTGAGTACCAGCGGGAGCACTTCGCCTCTTTGGCAGGCGTCTCCGGTATTCTCCTCCCTTGGTTCACTGCCGGTCTCCTCTTCGACGATTGGTGGGGTGGCTTCTACTACTGCGTCTTCCTCAAGATTTTCGTGCTCCATCAGTTCACCTTCTGCATCAACTCGCTGGCCCACACCAACTGGTTCCGCTCAAGCCAGAGCGTGGAGTTGGACATGACGCCACACGACAGCATCATCTTCGCTGTCTGCAACCTTGGCGAGGGCTACCACAACTTCCACCACGGCTTCTGCCAGGACTATCGTGGTGGCTACAAGTGGTACAACGTGGACTTCACCAAGTGGACAGTGCAGATCATGGCTCTCTGTGGCCAAGCTTGGGACCTCTACCGCATTCCCAGGCACATCATCGATCGTGCCACCAAAGAGACGCGCGCCGAGGAGCTGCGCCGCGAGGCAGAGCGCCTAGAGCTGGAGCTGCAGGAGGGGTACCCTGCCGTGACGGACGTCATGACGATGGACGATGTGCAGCGTCTGGTGAAGGAGGAGGGCNAACGAGATCCACTGGTACGATGCCCACCCCGGCGGCCGCGCACTACTCGACGCGTACATTGGCCGCGACGCGACCGAGGCGATGAGCGGTGGCGTCTACAAGCACACCCACGGTGCGCGCTGCACCATCCCCGAGCTCCGCATCGCCCACCTCAAGCGCAAAGACAAGGAGGTCGTGGCGTGAAGGCGAGAGTCGAAAGACGAACCCAACTGAAGGGCTGTGTGGTCGCGTGGTTTCGCAGTCCTCCCTCCCATTCTCCTGGTGACGTTTGTTCTGCATCCGCATCCGTCTCACTCAATGCCAGCCTCTGAACACTCTGAAGGGCAGAAGAGAAAGCAACAAGCAAAAGGAGAAGGCAAAGCATTATAGCGATGATCTTGTCTTCTCTTGTTCGCGTGCACACGAAACTGCTTTCTGCCAGTGGTCAAGGGAAATGCAGAATGTATCAACCCAAAACATCTCACTCGTAGCTGTACCCGGTGCGGTGCTGAGTGGCGTACCCTTTCCTCTCTCGTCCCTTTGCAGTGCTATCTCTTGACACTCCCTCGACTGTCTTGATTTCCCTCTCCCCATAATGCCCTTTACTCACTTTCCCTCTCTCTGCATCTACTTTCGCTTTGCTCATCACTCCTCCCTCGCCAACCTTCAATTCTTCTTCCTTCTCTCCCTGCTCCCTGCTCGGCTTTTATGCACCTGTCATTCTTCCTCCCTTCACGTGTGTTTGTGAACCAGCAGCAACGAGCCGGATTCCCGTTTCTGGGTGCAAAGGGAGCGAGAGCAAGTCTTCCCCCTTCGCAATACCGCAGTGGCCAACGTGAACTCATGTGGACCCAGCGCAAACTCTTCCCAAACGGGGCAACAACCAATGTAAACGGTACGACGCGACAACGCCGGGAGAGACACGTGTCCTGCAGCACAGTAACTTCCTTATTCTTCTTTCGTCCTCCTCACAACGTCCATGTGGCCCAAGAGATGGTGCCCACCCCATTCTTCCCTCTACGACTCTCTATTGGAGTCCTTTCCTCTTTCTCCTTCTCACGCTCCCCCCTCCCCCTTCCACCGCTCCCCTCTCGTCCCGTCCTGCGCTAAGTCGCCGCTCTTCTTTCCGTGTGAGTTGCCACTCTTCCATTCTTGGTGAACTGCTCAGCGAGTGGAAATATACACATCCCTCTCAAAAAAAAAAAAAAAAAAAGGAAGAAGCTGATACAAATGAGACAGATGAGAAGCTTCGGAGAACGCTTGACAACGGAAGACGACGCTGCGAGCCACGGGACCAGGCACGCACGTTCACGCACCGACACCCCGCCATCTTCCACGGGGGTACTCTCTCCTACCGCCCTCGAAGTACCATCCCATCTCCGCTGGCTTGCTTTTCCCTTCATTGTAGAGGTGTCTCTTTCCCTTTGCATCCCATACATATATAGAGAGTCACCACACACAACGTAGAAACAACATAGAAACCTCAACAGCAACAACAACAAGAGCGCGTGATGGCGAGCCAACGTTGCGAAAGGGCGCACTTTCCGTTCTCGGCCAAGGACCCGGTATGGGCGGGCCGGTGCCTCACTGTTTCCCGTGAAGAGATCGTTCGCGTCGTGCGCCGCGAGCCTGCTCCTGCCCGGTGGTGCATCGCACAGGACAGCAATGACCAGCTTGGCTTGCTTCCCACTCTTGTTTTGAGGAAAGTCGATCTGGACAGCTCAACGGGTTGGCCCGGCATTCCAGGTGCTCTGACGGTTGGCGTATCGTCCACCCGTCACCGCCACAAGGATCCCATGGCGGCGATCGCGATCCAGAGAGAAGAGGAGTGCTTTGTCCTCGAGGACAACGGCAACGTGTCGCGGGTCGGCGCGGAAGAGGAAGAAGAGGGCGATCCCACCACCGCGATCGTGTCTCCCCCCACGTCACCCGCGGCTTCTCTTTGCGGCAGTGGCGGCCAGGCCAACAGCGCGGAGAGTCACCGCGGCAGCAGCAGCAGCGACGATGACGTGGAGGCTTTCGAGGAAGTGGTAAGTCGCTCCCGCGCCAGTCGCGACAGGTCCGCCAAGAAGAACCCCGCATCATCGACGGCGAACCGGCCTCCACTCCAGAAACTCGGCAGTGGTGGTGGCGCTGCCTGGCCCTGCCCCTTGTTCTGCAAGGACAACAAAGAGGCTCATGAGCTGTACACGAGACTGCGCGAGGTGCACGCGGAAACGATGTGGCTGGTGCAGGTCAAGCAAAGAGTTGACAAGGACATCGCGAAGACGGCGCAGCAGGCGGCGAGCAACGATGCCGAGCGAGCAAAGCTGGACGACGCGGCGAGAGCAGACTTGGCCGCCGTCCGGGAAGAAGTCTGCAAACTGCAGGAAACCTGTGACGCCGTCCGGCAACTCACAGAGGAGCTCAAGAGCGCCACGCCAGAGGCGACCCCTCTCACGGAGGTCTCTGTCCTCGCCGAGCGCGACCCCAACTCGCTCGCGCCGAGCCAGCGGAAAGGGAAGACAGCGGCGGCGGCAGACAGCTCCGCGGATGGGTTCATCGACGAGCTGCTTCGGTGCGAGCGGGAGACACTGACCTCGTACCTTTGCCAAGGCGAGAAGCTTGCGCGCAGGCAGGCCAAAATTGCCACCCTCCTTGCCGCGCTCCACGACGCATCCCACTCCCTGCAGGCGTCGGAGTGCGCGTTGGCGGACATCGAGGCCACCGCTGGCGCGGAAGGCGATGGTGCCCCCGGCACCGTGAGGGAGTGGCCCAGAACGCTCGATGGCCTCACTGACGAAGAAGGCGCTGCCCTTGCCAATTACGTTCGCCTACACGACAAGTACGTTGCGAAGCACCAAAAGATTCTCTCCGAGGCACCCCAGCGGCTCGCGGACGCGCAGAAGGCCAAGATGCACCGGCGCATGTCCCGCGGCGACGCCGAGGTGGAAAAGATGACGGAGGAGCTGCAGCGACTCCGCGCATTCAACAAGAAGTACGGACCGAAGGCCGCCAAGGTGGCCGAGCAGCTCGTCCTTGGACAGGACGTTCTTGCGAAGAAACAAGCCCGCCTTGCAACTCTCAATAACCCCTCCGCAACCCCTCCACCTCCCTGAAACAAGATCTCACCCGCACCATCCTCATTTCCTTTCTTGCTTCCAGAGGGAGAGCGGTTGGTGGTGTCCAACCAACCAACAGAGCAAAATGCACGTGATAAAAGATGTCGGGCCATCCCGAGAGGAGAGGAGTTAGGGAAGGCGAGTTGGCATTTCGCCACCAGCCTTGACATGTCATCGCACTTCTTCCCTCGTCCCCATATTTCTTCATCTGCTTTGTCAAGCTCAAAGGTCACTGTTGCATCACCCGACGACAAGGGGACGGCGCCTACCACGGTGCGCATGCCCCCCGGTGCGATCGGTGCTGCCTGGCGGATGTCCTGCTGGGATTCCCACTTGCGACACCCTGCCAGATAGGCATCCCACGGACGCGATTTCGCGCGTTGGGAGACTCTACAGCACCGTCCCGCACCGTACCTTTGTGGAGTACTTAAACTCGCGCGACTCGAGAAACATTGGGATCGCATCCGGGTTGAATGAGAGTCCCGAGTCGATGCACAATGCCCGAACTCCCTTCAGCAGGGATGTGTGCTGGGTCCACGCGCTCACCTGTCCCCGGGGGAGGCCATTCTCGGCGTGGCCGCCTCCACTGGTTCCCAAAGTAGGCGAGAGTTGGCGCCCCAAAAAGAAGGAAAGGGAAAGGGAGAGAAAATGCGGTCCTTTTGGGGCGCGCGTGTTCGCCCCAAAACACGCCCACCTTCCTTGTCTTGGGGACTAAGAGAGGAGAGAGTGAGGGAGTGAGAGGTCAGTGAGAGGGACCACGTGAGGGTGGGGAAGAACGTGCCTGTTTCTGAGGAGGTGGGCGTTTGTGTTCTGTGCGTTGGTGCTCTTTCTTTTTTAGTGGAAGGGACGAGGGCACACATCTCTCTTGGTCACTCCGCTTTCGCTTTGCCGCGCCAGTGGTAGCGCCGGGGCACGACGCGGAGCTGGCTGTTCGGTGCCTCGTGGTGTCGGCCCCCTCCCAGCCACCACCGCCGCCTCGTCCACACGAGGCGGGCTCCAGCGGCGTAGGTGTCCGCCGCAGAGGCGAGCAGCCACCACCAGAGGGCAGCTGCCGCGACGAGCAGCAACAGACGCCACCACAAACCCGCCGCGCCCCAAACACCGCCAGCCAGCGCCGCGCACACCTCCAGCGACGAGCCGCGGCGCAGGAAGAGGTTGTACTGGCGCGTCTCGACAATGTCGGCGGCGCGCGCGGGGCCGCCAAGGGCTCTCGACGTCACCTGCAGGCGCCGCAGGTTGGCGGTGTAGTCGCTCGTGCGGCGCACGATGTCCCAGACAGCCTCCGTGACCTCGTGCGGGGTGAAGGTGTACTTCCCGCTCAAGCAAACGCCCACACCGGCCTCGTGGACCCGCTGGCAGACGTCGCCCTGGTCCGCAAAGATGGGCAATCCGATGATGGGAAGACCGGCGTCAATGGCCTCCATCACGGAAGCATCGCCGCAGTGGGAAACAAACACAAAGACATTCGGGTGCCGCATGATGCCAAGAGGCGCCGAGAACCAGTGGCGCGCGAAGAGCTGGTCATCTGACGTCGCAGACGAGCCGCGCGCACGCTTCCACACCACGCAGAACGGCGTGGAACGCATCGCCGTGTCAAGTTTGCGGGCCATGTCGTCCGAAAGGAGCGCCAGCGTGCCAAAGTTGACGTAGATGACTCCTTGTTGGCAGCGATCCAGAAAGGCGAGCAACCCGTCGTCGGTCACTTCGCGAGAAGTCACGGCGCCGTCCGCCCTTGTCAGCAGTGCCCCAACTGGATGGACATTCGCACAAAGGGGCTGCGCAATGTCGAGACCCCACAGCCCGGGCACGAGAACGGTGTCGTACAACCCTGCCACATCAAACGCGTTCTCGTACACAGGGATCCCCAAATCGCTTCTCACGCGGTTGAGCTTCGCGACTGCGACGCCGCTCACGGCGAAGGCGATCAACTTCGTCACGTAATTCCGCGTGCGCTGCCACACTGTCATGGTGCGGGGAAGCGAGGTGCCCATAGCCGGCAACTCGCTGTGAAAGCCAAGCGACATCTGCAGCGTGAAGGGGAAGACGTGAACAGCGGAGACGTCCAGGGAACGCGCGGCCGAGCCGCAGGCAAACGTCGTCAGATCGCACAAGAAAGTTGTGAACGGCTCCGTCTTGTGGACGCGTGTCACTGCATCCAGGTAGGCCGGCAGCGTCTCCGTGTGGTGTGCGAAGGTTTCTGCAAGGAGGTCGCCGAAGCCGCGAAGGAAGCTCGCGCGCTTGCTGACTTTGGCGAAGAAGGCAGGCGCGAACAAGGGGCGGGTGGCGGTGGTAGTGCTCGCATTGACAACGATGCAGTTGACATCCCACGGCCGGTGCCCCTTCACGCCTGTTGCCAGAACGGTGGCGCACCAGTCCGGGTTTTCGACAAAGTACGTGATGTGGTGGCCGCGATGAGCTAGCTCCTCTGCGACTGCGTGCACTGCTTGGAAGTGGCCCCACAGTGGCACGCACATGACGGCAACGTGCAGGCGTGGCGCGGCGTCGTAGGCCCGGTAAAGCGACGGAGCCGCGGCAGCGTAGCGCCAGTCCGCGTGCTTGGGAGCCCCGGTGGCGGGCTCTTGCTCTGTTCGCGGTGCGCAGAGCAGGTCACCCTCCTGGTCCGAACCCGCTGCCGCTGCAACGGCGGCGACAACGAGAACAAGCGACCAGAGGAGAACCAAGCTGAGTAGGCGGTTCATTGGTTCTATGAATGAGATCGAAACTTCAACCCTTTGTCAGCAGTGCGCAGGAGCCGTAGTTCCACGAGACAGCAAACCTGCGTAGCGAAAGCACACACACTGTGACACGAAGCGCCGGCTTCGGACAGGGGCCATGCTACTCTTCTTGGGTTCTGGGCGGACGCGTCCCTCGCTGGAGAAATGGGGTAGCAACACACACACACACACCCGCGTCTCTTCATTAGTGTTCTTCAAAAGCGCTCCTCTGTGTCAGGTTTCGCGGTGCAGCGAAGGGAATGTACGCGTATTTACGTATAGATGCGCGAAGTGACAAGTGGGCTTGCACAGGGATTGTCAGAGATGAGGTTACCCCGCATCTCCTTGTCGCACGCGCGGATGGCGACATGCGCTCGCGCTCGTTAAAAAAGAGTAATGAGTGCAGCGGAAGAGGAAGAAGGCAGGAAAAGGGTTTCCGATATAGTTTTGCTGTGTGCTCGCACACCTTCCCAGTTCCCCCGCCTGGTGGGGTGCTAGCCGGTGTGTGAGGGGTCCTCGCTGGCCTCGGTTGTGGCGTCAACGGCTTGCGCAAGATCCGCCAGGATGTCCTCGATGTCCTCGATGCCGACAGAGAGCCTGATCAGATCAGCAGGAAGCGTGCGCTTCTCCTTCGGGATCGAGGCGTGGGACAAGAGGCACGGCATCTCGACGACGGAGTTGCAGCTGCCAAAGCTGACGGTTAACTTGAACAGCTTGCATGCGCGAACAAAGCGCGTGGAGGCCGCAACGCTGCCTGTCTCGATGGAGATGACAGAGCCCGGGCCCGACGCCTGGGAACGATGCAGGTCAAAGTCGGATTGGGTGAGGGTGGCGCAGCCACCACACACAGAGGGGTTCAGGCCTGCAAAATGCAGCTTCTTCACTACGTGCTTGTGGCGGCTGAGGAAGAGGGCGGCTGCCACGGCATTCAGCTCCTGCTTCTCCACGCGGATGGACAGGGTCTTCAGACCGCGAAGAACAAGCCAGCAGTCAAACGGGGCGAGGGCACTGCCTTGAGCGTTCTGCAGGAAGCCGATCCGCTTCGCCCCGTCCGCCTTCTTGGCGCACACAATGCCGCACATGGTGTCGCTGTGACCGCACAGGAACTTGGTGGCGCTGTGGATGGAGTAATCACAGCCCAGGGCCAAGGGGGTACATCTCATGGGGGACATCATGGTGTTGTCGATCGAGATCTCCGCGCCGTGCTTGTGGGCAATCTCGCTCAGCTTGCGGATGTCGGCCACACGCATGAGGGGATTGGTGGGACTCTCCATGTGGAGAAGCTTTACCCTGTTGCCATTGCGCACAAAAGCGGCCTCGACATCGTCCAGCTTCCACGTCTCCACAAATTGGACTTCGATGTTGAAGCGGGCCGTGACCTGGGTGAGAAGGCGGTGCATGCCCCCGTACAGGTCGCTGCTGGCGAGCAAAACGTCACCGGCGCTGAAGCTGGCGATCAGCGCCTGGAGCGCCGCCATGCCCGAACTGAAGGCGAAGGCAGAGTGAGCACCTTCCAACTTGGCCACGAGGGTCTCAACAGCAGTGCGGGTTGGGTTACCGCTTCGGCTGTAGTCGTAGGGACCGAACTCCTCAATGTCCGGCTGCACAAAAGTTGCGGTCTGGTAAATGGGCATCGTGCTGGGGTGGTACGGGTCGTTGGGACAGCCGTCAAAGATGACCACCTCCGTGCTGGGGTGGGCCGTGGCCTTCCCGAAGTGAGGACGCACGGGGTATGGCTGGAGGTCGTTGTAGTCGGTACGGTCCTTGTTAAACTTAAAGTGGTGCGGCTGGAGGGCGTCCTCGAGGTACCGGCGTTCCTCATCAAGGGCAGAAAGAACCGTGTGCTTTGGCACCTTGGCGGCACTCACGGCGTGCATCATTTCAATCTGCTGCAGGCGTTCGCGCAGGAGCAGGTTCTCTGTTTCCAACTTGGCAATGCGGTCCTTATCGGAGAGCTCACATTGTGCGTTGGCGTCAGCGGCGGCGACCTTGGTTGACATTTTTTGGCAGTGAGAATTGTGTGGTTGTGTGGAGTGCTCTCCTTCCTTCTTTGCTAGAGAACTGCCCCACTGCAACTGCACCAGCAGAGAGACCGATATACTTTGTTGAGGTTCTTGTTCGCCGTCCCTCGTTTGCTAGACGTGCGCTATTGCGAGGCAGCGGGGTGGGGGCAGATATGGGGGCAAATGGGGGAGCGACTTGAACAGAGGAAGGGAACGGATTAAGAAGGTGAATGGGGCATAAGGGCGAGCTCTCCTTCTCGTGAGTATGCCGTTCTTTCGCTCTCTCGCACATGTTTGGGTACGTGTGTGTGTGTGGCGTGTTGCAAGTTGTCTTCTTTCAAGTGCTCGGGCTTAGATGGAGAATAGGTTAAGTGTTGCGACCGGTCGGCGCCGCTGCCGTTGGAAGCGTGGCCCACACGCAAGAGTAGGAAAAAGAAAGGACGGGAGGTGTTGGTGGTGGTTGGTTTTACATGAACTTGGCCTGGGAGAAGTCCATCTCGGGGTGGGCCTCCATGAACTTCTTCATCATGTCTTGCTTCTTCTGCTCCTCGGACGTTGGGAGACCCATGGCTTTTTGACGCTGGTCGTACATCATCTTCTCAACGGTCTGGCGTGTGTCGGCGTCCAAGTCGTCGAGCTTCGAGTTTTCGGGCATCACCTTCTGGAGGTCGATCTCTGGGTCGCCGACAATGATGGTCTTCCACCACTCCGCCGCGTTCTGCTTGTACAGGGTCACCACCACAACGCAGCCGTCCTCGATGGTCCACATGCAGTCGGCGGCCTTGACTCTGGCCCACAGGTCGCCGTCCACGATGGGATCCTTTCCTTTCACACCCACCTTGAGGTGGGATTGCTTGATTTCCACGTCTAGCTGCCTGCTCTTCACGCCTTTGACAGGGAGCGGGACGCGCACCTCGGCCTCCTGCAGGGTCTGCGAGAAACTGTAGTTGGGATACTCGAAGCCGTTGGCGACGGTTGGCGGCAATCCTTGCGGCTTGTTTACTTCTTCGTCGTCGTCCGCCGCCTTCTTGGCCTCCTCCAGCTCCTTTTGCTTCCTCTCCAGCTCGGCCTTGCGCTGCGCCGCAGCCTCCTCGGCCGCCTTGGCCACCGCTTCCTCCTCCTCCTCCTCCTCGAGGACCTCGACGCGGGACGCGGGCTTGGCGGCGGCCTCGGCCTCTCGGCGCTTCTGCTCGGCCGCGGCAGCCTTTCTCTGGCGCTCCTTCTCCTCCGCGAGGGCGATGTAGCGACTCATGGCCTTGTCAATGGACGAGCGCGCCATGTCTGGCTGGGTAAAGAAGTCAGTCTTGCGGTTCAGGAAAGAGAAAAAGACGCTGAGGATGCCCTCGATGCCGTCTTGCTGCTGCGCGATAGCCATCAGCATGCTGTCGAACCGGGTGTCGTCTGCATTCGACATGGCCGTAATAGTTGGATTCGTACTTTTGCTGGTTTGCGGAGACAACAACAGCACGAAGTATATGTATTGCGCGTCGACAGAGCGACGGGAAAGGTCAGGAAGGTGTTGTGGTTTGCTAGAAGTTTGAGGGAGCTACGATGGGGGGTGGGGTGGGTGTGGGAGAGAGGAGGAGAGAAGCACATGCCAGTTTAGGCGATGAGGTTCGGCTTGAGGCAAAGCCGGAGAGTCAAACGGGACGGGGACAACCTGGGAATCACCGGCCCCCCCCCCTCTCCCTCCTCCCTTTTCCGTGCCCGTTTGCGTTCTGCTTGTCTCACCTATTCTTCTGTTCATCTTTTCTTTTCCCCTTGTCCACGTGGTGGTGTGGTGAGAGTTGATGGGCACAGGAGGGCTAGACGGCGTGGGCCAGCAAAACTGCGCGGACATCCCCCCACTCACGCACAACGCGCGCCAAGAAATCTCTCATGACGGCCGGACAGGGGCCATCCATAGCTTCCACAAAGAGCGCGCGTTGCGCGCGTGTGTAGGAGGTCTCCACCACGGCTGGTCTGGTGAGAGGGGGAGCTGTCAACTTCAAGGAGGAAAAGAGTGCCGGATCTTTGATCTCTGTTAGCATGGCACGAAGGAGAGTGGTCTGGAAGCGACGCGCGGGGTGTTTGGCGGGAAGGAGGCCAACCAGATGCTCGTATGCGGCAATGCCACAGTGCTTCTCCATTGCCCTCACCAGCTCCGCTCCGATGCTGTCCTCCCCGCTGTGGTCGTGCCCCGTAGGAGCGCGACGGGACAGGCACAGCGCTTCGAAGAGGGGTGCCAGCTTCGCCACATCCCTTGCTTGGGCGGCGCTCGTGGGATGGAAATCCTTCTGTGCCATCCTTGCCTCGCGCGCCTTGAGTAGCGCTCTGAGCAGGGAAAGGTGCTCGCCGGCGTCAGACACCACGGCGGTGACGGGAACGCGGTGGAACGTCATCATGCTCTTCATGCTGAGAGCACACTCCCCCCAGTACTCCCGGAGGAAAGTCTCGTAGGCAACCGTCACCCTTCGGCTTGCGTCCGCGTAAAGGCGCAGGATCGGCGAGCGCACCGTGGCCAGCTCACGCCAGGCCCTGCAGACAACGCTAACAACGGTGCCGGTGTAGCGAGGGGCCACAAACTCCAAGATGTGCTGCATCAGTTCAGCCGGGAGCCTTCTCAGTGTGCTCCCATGCAAGGGAGGCGGGGAGCTGATGGCCGCGTGGCTGTCCTCCAGCGCTCCTGGTAGATCGTGGCGGTTGCGCTTTCTCCCCTGCGGGGATGATGGGGCCGCAGGCGGAGAGAAGGGGTCACGCAGGATGGCGCGCTGTTGTTGGGCCCTCGCCCGTGGTGGTGGCGGGCCTGCCGGTGGTACGGTGCCTCCCCCCTGGCCGTGTGGCGGCTGGTGTTGCTGCCTGGAAAGGACTAGGCCGAGGGCGTTGCCTTGGGCCGGCGGCGGCGCGCGGGCCTTTGTCCGCACAAAGGTGCGCTGACGGACCAGCCGTAGCGTGGGCTCGCGTTGGGGGGAAATCACCCAGGGGAGGCGGGGCATGCCCTGGGCCCGAAAGAACGCCGGGGTCTGCTTGATAGCGCGCGAGATCTCGACGAAGGCGTTGCCAATGGCTGTTGTGATGCTCAGCAAAAGCGGAGCCACGTGCGAGACGGGTGGGTCTGTGCGCTCCGTGGTCAACGTTGCCACCTGCCACTCTCGCCGTTGGGCCTCCTTCTTCGTCGTGGAAGTGGCAGGATCGAGACAAAAGGCGTCTTCGTCGCTGTCGTCGCCGTGGATGGGCGCCGCGGTGCCAGTGCTGGCGAGAGAGGGGGAGTCGTTGTCGCTGCTGGATCTGGTTCCCACTGTATGAACACTGCTCGTTTCGCTTTGGGAGTTGTCCTGGCTGTACTCCGCGTCGAAGCCAGCGAGATGAGGTTCCTGATCAAGGCGATACGGCATGTTGCCGTGATCCAGGACAGTTCTCACATCGCGCCGGATGGCCACGACGTCGTACGAAGGATCCAGATAGCACATGAGACACGAGAAGAGTGACGGGCCGAGAACCTGTCGACCAAAGTCCCATGTGAAGTCGAACTCCTCCGCGAGGTGCGGGGCTGGGGAGCAGCCATTCCACCGGTCATCAGCTGCCTTCCAAAAACTCATGTACAACGTGTTCGCGTGAACTATGAGGTCGATCAGCGAGAGCGCGTCTATGGGGAGCCGCGACGAGCCCTGGTCTCTTGAAGAGCTCCCCGTCAGTGATGGGTAGTACGGCGGGACCCTCCGCCGCGCAGGCGGGATTATCTGGAAGCGTTCCAGGAAGTCAACCGCCTCGGGGGTGTAGAAGCCCGGCATTGCGGTGTGACTTTGTGGTGACGCTTGGATCTTGGGGTAGGTAAACGGGCGGTGCCGCCGTTGCGTTGGGGGAAAGAACGGAGGAGAAACGGGGCTGAGATGACATTGGCTGGTGGTACGGGAGTACCGCACACAGGAACAGGCCTCTTCCTCACCGGCCTTTCCCGTTCCTTTCTCCATTCACTTGCGTGTGGCTCCCCTGTCTGTTCTCCTCTCTCCTCCCCCCCCCCCCAGCACTCGTGCGACTTGAGGAACGAAGCGTTTATGTGAAGGAAAGCGAGTGAACAAGAGCCACTGGCGCGGCGAAAAGCGGAAACGGACTAGCAGAAAGGGAGGAAGGGAAACCACACACACACACACCTAAGAAAGAAGGCAAGATCCCACACCGCGCACAGCGTGAACCGCGAAAATGCCTGCAAAGGCCGCCACCACTCCCCCACCATACACTCTACGCGTGGGAGAAGTCGACGATGTCCGTGATTTCGTTGGCCTTCCAGTCGTCGATGCGGCGCTTGATCTTTGCCTGATCCTGCTGCTTGAAGAAGGTGGGCTTGAGAAAGTCCTTGGTGAGGTAGTGGCGGTCCTGCATAAACTCATGGACCGCCGCCACACCAGTCATGCCACCAGACCACGGCGTGCAACCCACCGCGTCGTCGACGCCCAGGCGCACATGTAGACGGGGAACCTGCATCCTCGCCAGCTGCACCCCATCTCGTGCATGCATGAAGGACGTCGTGGGGTTGTTGATGACAGAGTTGATCGCGCGGAACAAGGTGCGGGCCTGGATATCGCTCGACCCATACCCGTGCACGACGGGCAAGTTGGTGCAGCGGCCGCAGGCAAAGATGTACGGAAGGCCAAAGAACTGCGAGAGGGTGCTCACGCGGTAGTGCCCGTCGGGCATCTCGTGCTCCTTGAGAATGTTGGGCTTGCCGCTCGCCACGGGGATCGGCCGCGGGGTATCTCCGGCACAGGGGAAGACGTAGTCAAAGCCGCCTTCCACCACGGACTCCACGACCTCGCCAGCACTTGCCACTTCGTCCTGCTTGCCAAAGTAGACTTGGTGAATGATGGACTGTTGCGGCTTGCGATCGTAGTGCAGTATGTCGTAATGTACGTTGTAGGACACGGGCTCTGGAATGTGCGCGGCGGAGGTGAACCACCGACTCCAAAAGCGCTGGCGCTGCGGCGGCGCCGGGATAATCTGGACATCAGGCTCGGGAATGATCTTTCCATCCTTGCTCACACCCTCCACGGCTGTCACGCGGTTCGACAAATGAATGTGCATGTTGGGACTCTTCTCTAGCTTCTCGAGGGCGTGGCGGCGACACACGCCAGGCAGCACGGGAATCAGCTCGCCGCGGCTATGGTACAGATGAACCTCCAGGTCGGGCCGTGATGTGGCCAGGTCGTGCGCCAGCGACGTCCCCACCGGGCCACCACCCACCACCGCCACCTTCTTGGACCCCTGTAGGAAAGTGTTGAAGTGCCTCAGCTCCTGCACCCGGCCGGAGATGGTGCGCTGCTCGGTGCGGAACGGAAAAGGCTTCCGCTCCCCGGTGTTCACAAAGAGCACGTCGAACGGGATCGTGCGGCCATCGCGCAGGTACACTTTTTGTTCGTCGACGCCGTCCACGGTGCCGGTGAGGACGTTGGCGCGCTTGAGGTAGTAGCGGTGAAGGGCCATCATGCGCCGGCACGCTTCGGGGTGCTTCTCCTCGTCCCACACGTTCGCAACGATCGGGATAATGTCGTTCGTCAGCTCGTAAAAGTTCTTCTCGTCGATAAATGTGATGTCGAATATGCTGTCGAGCTGGTAGGCCAGGCGAGCACCCGAGTAGCCACCACCAACAATGACAGCACGGACTGGCACGATATCCTGTGTCGGATCCATCACCGCATCAAGGACGGGGGCATCGATGGCCAGGGAGATGGTGGAGCCCCGGACGATGGAGAGGGCACCACCGACAGCGAAGCCAGCGATGAACTTCAGCAGCATTGCGCTTCGCTGTATGGGAAAGCAGGAGAAAAGGAAGACAACAGAAAGCAGCGACAACAAAGCAGAAGTGGCAAAGGTGATCGAGCAACTGGAACTGGACAGGCTTCCTTCGGGACCAAGGCAAAAGGAGAAAAACGGCGAAGAGAGCATCATTTGCGGAGAAAGTGAGGCGGCGAGCAGGACCAAAGCAGAAGCAACAGAGCGCGGCGCGGTAGCTCTTTTTTGTTGGTGTATTCTTGGGTGGTGGGAAGAGGGGGGGGGGGGGGAGAAGCAGTAGGTTCACCACCTCACCGTCTTGCCGCTACGAACTGCAGCAACGTAAGAAGATCCTCGGCAACGCGTAAGAGAAGCGGATCTTCGACAAGCGCAGCGGGGGGACTTGAGGCCGTGCGGGTGGACGGCGAAACGACAGCGGTGCCGTGGTACCGTTTCCAGTCCCTGAGGAGCCGTGGGAGGAGCACCTCCACCTCCACGTGGAACTGCAGGACCGGCATGTTGGACGGTGGCAAGGGGAGCTTCTGCTGAGTACCCGCCTGACTCCTCTGGCTTGCTTGAGCGAGCAGTCGCTCGAACGGGTAGACGTTGGTGCCGCTGCGCTCTGCCGAAATGTCAAGGCGGAGGTACGGCTCAATGGGAAGAGAGAGGCGTCGCCGCATGCGCGCCAGCGTCAGCGGGGGAGGGTCGACAGGAGCAGCACCCCCGGCGATGGTATCTTCGGTGGCCAGAGAGAAGCGAATGTCAG
Source organism: Herpetomonas tarakana (assembly GCA_030849825.1). Taxonomy (NCBI): domain Eukaryota; phylum Euglenozoa; class Kinetoplastea; order Trypanosomatida; family Trypanosomatidae; genus Herpetomonas; species Herpetomonas tarakana. Next base: position 17,011 of record JASAOB010002841.1, read on the forward strand.
AGCTCCACTCCGGGCAGCACATGTTAGCGCCGACGAGCCCGACGGAGTGTTTCACCGTTGCGCTCTCCCATTCCGCGTAGCGCGCCTGTCGGGAGCGGAGTTGCACAGAAGGGTTGTGCTGCGGATGCCCTTGGCCAAACTGGGGCCAAGCGAAGAGTCGCCCAGCCAGTGTGCTCGGGTCCACATCGCCCTCCTTGTTCCCTTGTTCGCCACCGGTGATACGGAAGTGGAAGCGTTCGGCGTCCTCCGCGTGGAGGACGAGCGAGTCCGCCGACGCCATGGAGATGGTGTTTGCTGACGCCAATCCCACCGCCACTAAATCTGCTAGTAGCTTTTCCAGCAGAGTGGGATCCAAGCCAGGCGTGAAGGTGTACAGGTGCTTGTCTGCATCGCTCAGAACCGATTGGGAGGACACCTGAATGGGCAGATTCCCCGTTCGCAGACGGCGACTGGAGCTGAAGTTCCCCAGCCGCACTTCGAACTCCGCCGCCGTCGTGGAGCTCGCTGCTTCTCGCTGGAGCATCAGCGCATGCTGCAGGTGACGGACCACGAGTGAGGTGACAGGGTTGACGAAGCGGGGTAGTGCGGCGATTCGTTGATTGAACATTGTTTTTGCGCCACTTTCTATCTTTCTTGAAGTGGATGTGTCCGTTTGTTTGTGTGTGTGTTGCCGAGTGTAGGAGTGGCTGTCGGGTAACGGGGTGAAGGAGAGAGAGAAAGGGAGGAGGGGAGGAAGTGGGGTGGGGTGGGGATAGTGAGGAGGGTTGACAACGACACAGCCATATGTGTTCAGCCTCTTTTCGCCTATCGGGCAGAGGAGATGAGGACGATGTAACGCACAAAAAGGTGTTCTCAGGCAGCGCAACCCGTTTGTCCTCACTCTCTTCTTCGTTGTCTGAGGATGTCTATGGGTGTGTCTGGCGGAGAAGGAGGGAAACAGGTCATAAAGGGAAAGGTTCATCCTTTCGAAATGCGTGCATATGGAGTCGACTACAAGATCTATCAAAAGCAAGCCAAGGGAAAGCCAAGGCGGAGACAAAGGGGTTTACCCTACGCGTACACGCACACGCGCATATGCGCATGCAACAAGGAAAAAGAGAAGGAGAAGAGAGAGTAGCGGACGCCTCTCCGACAGCGAGTTCATTCACACACACACACACGCTACCTTTTCTTCCCTGCCCTCTAGTAGGTGTACTCATCACTGCTGCTGGAGCTGCTGCTCAGTGCCCTGAACTGCTTCACGCCGCCAGTGACGCCCGGAACCTGTGGGGTGGGGATGGACGACGGCGTCACTGCTAAAGGTGTCGGAACGCTGGGCACGGGCACGGGCACGGTTGGCGCAGTTGCCGGTGCTGCTGCTGGGGTGGGGATGGTGCCCAGCATGTACGAGGTCGTGGCGTGCGGTGACGGCGTTGAGGTCGGCACCGGTGTTGGCTGAGGGACAGGCGCCGGTGCGGGGACAGGCGTCGCTGCTGGCGCGGTTGGGGTGAGAAAGGATGGCAGGGTAGCATGAGGGGCAGGCGAGGCGAGTGGCGCGCTTGGGTGGTGTGGTGTGGAAGCGGCTGTGGGGGAAGTGGGAGAGTTCGGCCCGCGCGGGCCGGCGCGGTTCGGCGGTGCGGTGGAAGAGGAGTCGACAGAGCTGTTGGAGCTAAGGCTGTTGCGAGGGGGTTGCGCACCAGGGGCCTGAGGTGTCGGTACCGTCGCCTGCGGCACCGGTGGCGTTGCGGGCGGTGTCGGGATGGTGGTAGGCACGGGCGACACTGCCGGCGTCGACTGGTGCAGACTCTGAAGCCAGCTGGGGATCGCGCTCGGCGTTGCGGTAGCCGCGGGGGATGCCGAGGAAGGTGTGGGTGCGGGTACCGAAGGAGCGGTCAAGGCCGGTGTAGGGCTCGGGACAGAGGGTGTGGGTGTTGGTGTGGGTGGCGGGGTGGTCGAGGGGACGGAGAGCCACGAGGCGGGCTTCACCTCAGGAGCAGAAAGGGTCGGCATCGACGACGGTGGTGGTGGTGGGGGGGGTGGCGGGGTCAGACCAGAGGCAGTAGGGACGGGGACAGGGGACAAGTGCTGTTCCTGCTGTTGGTGATGCTGGCCCTCCGTCGGCGTTGGCGTGGGTGTCGGCACAGTCGAACTTGGATTGGGGACTGGCGGGGCCGACGGCGTGCCCGCTGTTGCCGGTGCTTCTGGCGTTGGTGTGGTCGCTGCCGGTGCGAGTGGTGCGGGTGGTGGCGGCGGCTGGGTGGACAGGATTTTTGCGTAGAAGGCGGCCCGTTCCGCCTCCTCCTTCTTCTGCTTCTCCTCCTCTGCTTTTTGCCTTTCCTCCTCCAGCTTCTTCGTCTCGGCCAGACGCTTCTCCAAATCGTGCATCTGAGTCAAAAGGGCACTGTCTGCTGTCGCCCGTTGCCGGGTCAGGTTGTACTCCGTCATCGCCGAGAGGTCCGGCATCACGGGGATCGTCGCGACGGAGTCGGGAAGGGTCGTCGTCGATGTGTGCGTGACGCCGCCAGTGTTGGGAAGTCCGGGCAGGGTAGAGGAGAAGGGAGAGGGGGAGGGTGGCACAGTTGCCGTCGCCGGCGTGGTGGTGGTGGTGGCAATGGTGTTTGTGGACGGAGTTCCAGACGCGGGAGCGGGAGGAGCGGGGGTGGACGCGGGAGTAGGGGTCTGCGAGCCCGCCTGACTCTGTTGTTGCTGCTGGTTCTGCATGAGGAGCATGTTGAGGATCTGGTCTTGCCTCTGACGGTCCGCTGCCTCCCGCTCCTTCTCAATTTGCCTCTCCAACATGGCCACTTTCTCCTGAATCCGGATAAGCTCGGCGTCAGCAGCAGAGGAAGAGGAGGGCTGCTGTTGCTGCTGTTGTTGTGGGGCCGCCATGAACGTGGCATTGCCGGTGCCGCCACCGTGGCGCTTGCGGATGTGGGACTGCAGCGACTCTACCTTGTGGTACCCCTCCCCGCATGTCGGGCAGAACATGGTTGGTGGCTCCCCTGCTCCCCTAGAACTGCTGCGACCGCCGTAGCCGCCGCTGGCGGCGTTGAACTCGTAGGCCATGAGGGTGCGACGCTGCGCCTTCACCTCCTTCTTGAGGACTGCCGTCTCTTCCCACAGCACCCGCTTCGTCTCATCCAGCGTCTTCACCTCTTTCAGGAGGCTGGTGACCTTGTCGTTAAGCTTCACGTTCATCTTGGCGAGGCACTCCTGGGAGTACACGAGGTACTGCACGACGAGCTGAAACAGTTGGAACAGGTGCAGAATGTGCTCCGGGGTGAACATGGCAGCCTCGTCACGCGTCACGCGGGCGAAGGCCAGGTTCTCCACAATGCGCTGAAGGGTGTCCACGTTGGTGTCCTTCATCAACCGGTGGGCATCAATGGCAACGAGCACGCCCCAGTCGAGCCGCTCATTCCCCTGCACAAACTCGAAGCCGCCGGACGTCATTGGGTCCTTTGCTCCCTTCGCCGCGGTCTCTCTCTCTCTATTCTCTAGTGGATGGGCAGTATCGGTGTGATATGAAATACAACAACAAACACACACACAGACGCACACGCAGAAAGGAGGAAACGAAAGGGAGAGATCAAAGGATAGTGGAAAGGGATCTATGGCAACGGGAAACGGGAAAGGGTAGAGAATGGGTGTGTGTGTGTGTGTGTGTGTGCGGCGTAAAGTGTTTCTTGTATGGCTGCTTCTCTCCTCCTCCTCTTCTTGACCCTTGCTAGGGAAGCGGAGGAAGCAGAGCAAGGAGAGTGGGACAGTGTTTTCCCCCTTTTGCAAAGCGAGAGGAGAGGGGCGGGATCGTTCGTGACGGGGGACGCCCCAAAAGCTTCGTTTTCCCTCTCTTCCTTCTCCTCTCTCTCTTCTTGTTGTCTCCTGGATAACGGTTTATTACTCGTGATGGAAGAAGAGGAAAAACAAAAGATAGGACAATCGGGTGGAGAAGCGACAGTTCTCCCTGTTCTTCCTTTCTTATGTCGCCTTTACTTGTGTGCTAATCGCATAGAAGGCGTAGCATAGTGTTAATGGCAGCCGAAAGGGCTGTGTGTGCGTTCCGTTAGCACTCGGATCCCTCCCTTTGGAGGAAGACAGCCAGTGGAGGAGTATACGCCTCTCTGTTACCCGCTACGATGTCACAAACGAGAAGATGCCGGACTCCCTCTCCAGCATGTGGCGCATGCGGCTAGTGCCCACCAGTCGATTCAGCTCGTGGGTGTCGTACTGTGAGAAGACGGTCATGACAAACGCGTTCGGGGACGTTGCCACCAGTCGATTCACCAAGGAGGTGTAGAAGGAGGGAAAGAGTGGCGGGCTGTAGAAGATCAGCACCTCGGCAAACTTGACAAAGTACCTCTTGAAGAAGTAGAAGCGCTCCGTCACGAGCAGCACGGGACGCTCAAGGTCGGAGAACTGGCCCAGGGAGCGGCGCTGCTGCTTGATGCTGGTGTACTCGGAGATGGCGGTGAAGCTCTCGCGGTACTCGCGGTACATGTGGTTGCGCAGGCGTACAAAATCAAAGTAGGATGGCACGACGATAATGGTGCGCACGTCACGCTCCACAAGGGGGTGAACCTTTGTCGGGTACACGTTCGTGGTGAAGAAATGGAAGCGGTCATCGTCGAGGCTGTCGAGGCCGTGTGAGCCGAAACGGATGAAGTGCTGCCGGACGGGCACCTGCACTTTGCCCAGGACGCCCTCCTCCGTACAGTGCTGGAGGACGACCTTGCCGAAGCTGTTGACCGCGCTGCGGAAGGTGCTGAGGATCGTGGCGTTGCTCAGATCGGAAGAGATGATCGTCTGCCGGTGGCGGCCTGATTTCCCCTCAAGCGACCATGCGTAGACGCGGCGCAGGTCGGACAGCCCATGCGTTGTCTCCGTCGGCCGCTTGTTGAGGAGCTCCATCACGGCTGTCACCTGCTGCCAGTTTTGCTCCAGCAGGACGTGGGCTTCATCTACCACGCACACCTCGATAGAGGAGAGGGAGACGAGAATGTCGCCATTCTTCTCGAGCCGCCGGCGCAGGCCGAGCGGGGAGCAGAGTATAATGTCACTGTTCAAGGGGTGCGCGTAGACGTGCACGCGGTTGGGCTCGAGACGGAGACCGACGCAGAAGGAGTCGTCAATGTTGCCCGCGAACTGCCGCCGATACTCTTTGGGCCGCCGCTTAAACGTGGGGTCCATGGCCTCTGCCACCTCCGTGAAGTCTTGCTCGAACATGGCTAGCTTCGGGCAGTCCGCCGGGTCCGCACCGAGCAGCCGGACAATGGTGTTCACGTACTCGTACGCCTGGTTGCGCATGGGGAGCATGACGAACAGCCGCGTCTTGCCGAAGCCCCGGTCACGCAGCTCGAGGTCGTCGTCGTCGTCGTCATCGTCGTCGGCCTCCGCGGCGCTGTCGCCGTCGATGCTGTGGCCGGGCTGCTCATCGGCGAAGGTGATCTTGCGGCCTCGCTTCTTGCCCGAATCCTTCTGCCCATTGCCCTCCACCTGCTTCTTCTTCTTCCTCTGCTCCTCCTGCTGTTTCTGCCGACGGCGGCGGCGACGCTCCTTGTGCGCTGCCAGCATCTTGTCATGGGCAACGACGACCGCGCGCGCCTTGAACCAGTGATTCAGCAGGTGCAGCACAAACATCTCGCGCCGTGATTCGGCGTTCTGCCAGCAGCGAGTGCAGTCCATGACATCCGCGTAGCCCTGCAGGATATCGAAGAAGCCTCTCTCCTCGGGTGTCAGGACGATGCCGGCGGTGTTGCTGAAGTAGGGGGTATCGGTGGCGCTCCCCGCGCGGTACTGCACCCACTTCCGCCACAGGGTCTCGTGCATGTACGGCGGCGGCTTTCCGGCAGCGGCTGTGGCGGCGGCGGCAAACGGGGGACACCGCTCAAAGTAGTTGCGCGCCGCCGACGTGGCGGCTACGCTCACATTCTCCGGGTGCACCGTGTCGTAGTCCTCCGCGGTCACAAACATCACATCCTTCCTTGTAACAGCGATGCCCTCCTCCGCCTCGCGACGCTTTGCGCGCTGCCGGCGGCCCTCGTTGGCATCTCGCAGTGCTTCCAAGGCCTGCGGATGAACAGGAACGTGCCCCAGCGGGCTGCGGTCAATCTCCTTCGCGGCGTCGACGTGGTACTTTAGGTACCACGGGTCATCGGCCGAGGTGACGACGCCGCTGGACTGCAGCGTTGCCAAGCTCGTGGAGCCCAGCTTGAACTGAGGGAGGAGGGCACGGCTTTCCGGCGCACGGTCCTTCTCCCTCGCTTCTCCGCTGTCGGTGTTGTCCTCGTTGTCGTCGTCGACGAACTCGTCCTCGGCATCGCTCTCGTCCTCCTCGGTTTCCTCCTCTTCGAACTCTTCAGGGTCCATCAGGTCCTCTTCGTCCCCGTCCCCGCCCTCGCCCTCCTCACCTTCCTCCAGCAGGTCAAAGAACGGGTTTGCCTCGCCGCCTTCGTCGTCGCTGCCGTCAGGCTCGTCGTCGTCGCTGATGTTGTCAATGAGCAGGTCGTCCTCGTTCAGGCGGTCGCTGGCGTCGTCCCCCTCGCCGCCGCTGTCCGTGGCAGTCTCCTCGCCATCGGCGCTGGCTCCGAGAAAGGTTTCCCAGTCGTCCGCCTCTCCCTCGTCGTCGTCGTCCTTGCCGGTTTCCCCGTTCACATCGTCGGCAGCCGTCTTGGCCCTTTTGCGTCGTCGTGCGCTCGTCGTCTCCTTGGCTACTTCCCCGTCCCCCTCACTGTCGTCCTTCTCGCTGTCGACGATACTGTCTTCCGAGGCTGCCTCGTGCCCCTCCCCGCTATCGCTGTCGGTGGCTCCCTCTCCGTCGAGCTCGCTACCAGAGGAGCCGGGGGAGGGGCGGCGAGCGCGTTTTGCCCGCTGCTTCCGGCTCTTGGACGCTGCCGCCGTGTCCTGGATCCCGAGAAGACTGCGCAGCTTCCGCAGTTTGCGGTCACATTGGGCCATCTCCTGCTCCGAGTCCGTTGACGGCTCGCTATCGCTGGAGCTGCTGACGGCGGCGAGGTCCTCGGCCTCGCGCTTGGCGGCGTAGTACTCAACGCGTTCATTGTGCTTGTGCCGCCGCTCCTCCTTTGACGCGCCTTTGGTCCCGCGCCGGCGGTGCGCCGCCTCTCGCTTCTGCTTGGCCTTTAGTTTCTTAAAGAAGCCGCCGGGCTTGCCCATTGTTCCTGCAATTTGAGCGCGTTAGCGCAGACGCAAGGAGGCGGCGCGAACGAGTGCGGGTGTGTGTGTGTGTGTGGATGTGTGTGCGTGTGTGCTAGCTGATGTGGAGAGGGGAAGGGAGGAAGGTTATGAGTAAAGGCGGTGCAAGCCAAGGGAGTCACTTGTGTCTGTTGGACACCACTAACACTATTCGTTCTCTCCGTCTGAAGATGCTGCGTGAGCGTCGTGTCGCCCACTATGGCCATGGGAAGAAGGCGGAATCCGGAAGAGGGATGCTTCGGGCTAGATCGAGCGGAGGACATCCTCCTGGGCAGTCACGGTGCGCACTGCAAGCCGTAGGACCTCTCGGTACAACCGCTGGCACTCGCGCAAGTCGTGTGACGGTGCCGCACTAAAGCAGAGCAGCGCATCCGTAACGGGTGGCTGGCTGTGCTCGTCATCGGTGGAAGGGGAGGGGGCAGGATGCGCTGCCGCTCCGTCCTCCACCACCAGCCTCCAAAACGCGTGGCCGGCTGAGCTCTCCTCGTCGGGGTCCCCATCACCTTTGCTGTCCTCATCGTCGTTGCCCCTGTCGATGCATCGTTCCACGTGGCACGACGGGCTGAGGCTACCCGGCGCGATGGGGACAGCCTCGAAGCCGAGAAGGTGCCCACGCTGCTCCTCCAGATGGCGCGTTATGCTGAACTGGAAGGCAGCCTCACGAAGCGCGGTGTGGAGCTGCTCCCTGGCATCCTCCAGCTGGCCAAGAGACTGCAGTGCGTCAATCGGCGGCGGCAGTGACGCCTCGGCAGACATCTCCTCCTGCAACAGCAAACTCAAATGAACGAAATGAAAAGGCTCCCTTTCTCTTGTCGATAGGCGCTTCTTCCAGGAGGAAACAGGGGAGAGGAGAAGCAAGCAATGCATGAAGGGAGAGGAAGAGGAGAGAGGCCAGTGCACGAAAAGGACAGCGCCGGTTCAGGAGAAGAGGAAGAAGCCCAAGGGAGACGCCTCTCGTCTGCGAGATGTAGGGCATTACAGTCGCCGCATGGCACTCACCTCCCCTACATTCTCCCCCTCTCCCCTCTCCCGGACCTCGCGCACCATTTGAGCATCCGTTGCCGCCTCCATCCTTGCAGTCTATTCATGTTGCTATGATTCTTGAGTTTGCTGTTTGGACTGAGAAGATAGCGTATCACGGGGGTAGTGGGAAGGGACGGTGTGTGTGTGGCCGGTCATCGTGTCGCGTTGTGCTCGCTCAAGGGGGCGGGGAAGAGGGAGAGAGAGTGAGAGAAAGGGACCAAAGAGAGAAGGAAATGGCGGTGGTGTTGTCGTTGCTGTTGTTGGCAGCATCCCCAATGTCAGACGGCTGGGGGGGGGGGGGGGGGTAAAGTAGTGGGGGGAAGATACATGTATATGTCGAAAAGAGAAGAGGGTAAAGCAACGCTGCCAAGTCTAGATCCGTAGTACAAACAAGGGGGGTGGGCGGAGGACGAAACTGTCACCACCGGAATCATCTGAAGAAAGAAGAAAGATGGGGCAGAAAGGTGGACCAATGGGAGAGAGGAACAAGAGGAGGAAGAGTATAAATGACGAAGGCAGCTGTTGTTTCGTCCTCAGAGAGAAAGAGAGAGAGAGAGAGGGGGGAAGGCGGGTAAAACCAGAGTCTTGCCACACCGGACCCAATGGGCAGAGACAGTGAACAAATGACAATGTGAGTGAGGAAGACAGTAAGGAAAATGGGAAGACTGGGGCTCCTCTTGTGCTAGTCGTCCATGACGTCGTACATCTCCTTCTTCTCGCCCACCGGCACCTGGCGGGGCCCCTGCTCGTCCTGGAGCGTGGCACCACCAAGGCCGTTGAGGGCGTTGAGGGCCTCGAGAGGGTTTCCGCCGGTGGAGAGGTCAATCTTAACGAAGAGCACGCCATCGGCGCCGAGGTGCTTCTGGATTACCTCTTTCTCCACCATGAGGGTCTGCGCGGTGCCGTCGTCCTTCTTCTCCACCTTCATGTAGGAGTTGCCCGAGGCGTCGAGGAGCTCGATGGAGTGCGCGGGGATCTTTCCCTTGCGGCAGAAGAGGAAGAAGATGAATGTCTGGATGTCCTCGGGGTCCCACTTGGCCACCGCGTCCGAGGACTTCCTCTTCACGTCCAGCCGGGCAACAAGGAGGGTGTTGTCGATGAAGAAGCCGCGGGAGGAGTAGGGGTTCAGGTTCTGCTCACGCAGGTTCGGGATGGTCCACATGACCGAGATGAGATTGTCCTCCGGCAGGCGCTTCACCACAATATCGTCACCGTCAAAGGTGAAGACGATGGTGAGCTGTTTGTCCGCCTTGAGAAAGCCGATCATATCGCGGTGGTTGCACACGTTCCAGTGCCCGCAACGCTCCGTGTCAGCGGGGATCGTGTGTGCCGTGTGCTGGCGCATCACCTCGCCGTCGCTGTTGGCGAAGTAGTAGCTGTACTTGGGGATCGGCGGGCTTTTGTAGTGAATGTACAAGCCAATGTCGCCACTCTGCCCGAGGGACATGTGGAAGTGGAACTTGGTCTTGGTGTAGCACGTCACGTTTTCGCTATCCAGCGTGTCACCCGACTGGTACTTGTCAAAGGATGGAATGACCCAGGTGAAGTGACGGCCCGTGCCATCGGTCGGCTTCAGAGTGCCGGTGCGTTTCTTTCCGAAAAGGCCCATTGAGTAGCTCTCTTGTCGTGTGTGTGTGTGTGTGTGTGTGTGTGTGTGTGATGGTGGTGGTGGTGGGGGAGCAGTCGGAGCGAAGGAAATGAGACAATGTGTTGTTGAGGAGAGGAAGTATGTATGGAACCGAAGAGGAGGCCTATGCTACCTGTCGGTATCTGTGCAGGTGTGTGTGTGCGTGGGTAGGTCGTGCCAAGACGGGAGCGATGAGAGAGAGAGAGTTGCTTTCATTGGCGTTACGCCAGCCAGTGGTGGGGAGGGGAGGGTATAGGAGAGCAGAGCCATCACTAGGGCAAGTGCGAATCACGGCATGGAGAGGTTCTCGTCCCGGTGTGGTGGGCGGGTGGCCCGACAGTGAGGTGGGGGAGCCTGCTTGTCGTTTTACCTTGGGCCCTCCTCCCTCTTTCTTTCTCTTGCCCTTTTGGAGTGCTACTTAGCAACAGACCATATTAACGCGAAGGCATCAATCAACAGGCAAGTCGCCCTGAAGCAAAACGAGGGCGGCCACGGCGGGACATCTGTGTGTGGGCGTGGACGAGGCCCTCTTCTCTACAAGGTGCCGTAGCTGGCCTGGTTGCGGTTGTTGACGCCGCTCATAGCGCCGATGGAGTCCGCAGCCACCAGCTCCGCGTACAACTCGGGGAAGGACACCTCCATCCCCTCGGGCACCTCGGCGAAGCAGACAAAGAGCGTCGTCACGGTGCTTTCCACGAGCTGAAACACAATCGAGTTGATAAAGAGCGAAATCATGAAGACGTAGAGGCCGAGGCCGACGCTGCCGCAGAGAACTCCACCAATGAGGCCGACGGCGCCGGCCAACATCACACGCAGCACAACGACGGCCTGGTAGACGAGGCTGTCGTTGAAGACGGCCGCGAAGAAGCACTGCTGGGTGAGGGCCCACGTCCGGCGCGCGGCGTCAACGTAGCTGCAGCCGTAGATGGCGACGTGCACGAACGCGTAAACGTTGAAGTAGCGAAGGGCGGCTTCGAGGAGGTGGAGGAAGCAGTCGCACACGCAGCCGAAGAAGCCGCAGTCGTCGTCGTCGCCGCCGCCGCGGGTGGCCTCGACCAGGAACCGAAGGAAGCGTACAATGGCCACCAGGAGAGAGCCAAAGCAGATGGAGCCGATGCTGCTCCTCGTGGCGCGCCGGAAGGAAGCACGCACGGGCGCCTCGGGCATGTGGGAGTCCCCGGCGAAGTACCACGTCGCGACAACGCCAGACGCGGTCACGTGCACAACATTCACGAGGACCTGCTCCACCCACAGCAGGGAAAAGAGAAGGACGAACAGGTACGCGCCGTCTTGAGGGTTGCTGGACTCGGCCACCGCGCGCAGCATCGCTGGCGCCATGAAGCAGATGATGAGCATGGTGTACAGCACGAGGACAGCGGCGACGCCAACACTGACGATAACGAGACCGGTGTGGCGCTGCACCACGCGGGACGCAATCTTCAGCAGGCACACAGCAAATGGGATTCGGTCCTGGATGAGGTACAGCCACAGCAGCGGAAAGAGCGAAAGTGTGGCGAAGAGGATGGCACCAAAGAGGTTCCCGGAGAGGCACGCGACGAGTCCGATGGAGGCCAACAAACCGAACTCCACCCAGCACTCCAGAACAATAAGGAAGCGGGGCATGTAGCGGAAGATGCTGAGTCCTACGCAGGCCACGCCCATGGAGACGGCTGACCACGTCAGCACCCACGCCACCCGCCGCAGCGACCAGCCGCTGAAGGCCACGTTTAGAATGCTGATCTCCTGCGGCTCCTCGCCCTTCCTCACCGCCTCCTCCTTCTTCTGCTTCCCCTTCCCGGCGACGGATGGCGAGTGCGTCTCCGCTACAAACGGCACAGCCGCCACCACATCCTCGGAGGCGGCCACAGTCCCCAGGCCGCCATCATCCCCCTCATCCCCGCTCTTCCCCCTCGCTGGTGTGAGGTCCAGGTTGGACCGAATCGTGTCTAGCATGTCATTCGATAGGGAGAAGTGATAGAGCTCCGAGGAGCCCCAGAGCACCACGACGAAGAGGAGCCCAAAGAAGAAGAGAGCGGCCCAACAGTCCTGGCAGCCGCGCAGTCGGAAGCGCCAGAGCTCGTTGGAGGACGGCCGCCCTGCCGGTGTGCGGAAGCCGCGTCCGGCCGCGCTCGCCTCCGCGGCGCGACCCAGGTTTTCATACTTGGCGTCGGCGGTTGCGCCGGTCTTGTCGTCCTCAATGACCCATGCGTCGTACATGGGTGTGCCCTCACCCAGCTCGTCCTCGTAGACGTCGTAGTGGATCTCCGTCGTGACCCTGACATCGTGTGACCGCCCTTGGCTGTCCAACGTCGAGGTGGCGATGTGGTTGATGAGGTGCGGCTCTGTGTAGTCCGCATCGCCCTTCGGTGGTTGTCGCTGTGGCGGGGAGGACATGACCTGTTCCTTCTGCCTGTCTGTCTATGCGTGCGTGTGTCGACACGTTCCGCTACAATGGCTGCCTTTGTGAAGTGAATGCTGGCGGAAAGGAATAGCTTGACGGCAATATCGCGGACACCTGATGTGCTGCTCGGAACGGGAGCAGCCCGAAAAGAAGTATGGTAACAAGAATGGTAAGCACGTGTGTGTGGGGAGAAGAAGCTGTGCACGAAGAGGGCGTTGGAGAAAAGGGCCACTTTGCCTTCTTGCATGGGGAGTGCTAACGACGGAGTGGCGAGACGACATGCAAGGGAACGCCCATTCCTTTCTCCCGTGAGGACGGAGGGGGGGTTGGGGGTTGGGTGGGCCTCCCTCTCTGGCAGCTGTCGCGTGTGTGTGCGTACCTGTCTCTGTTTGTGTATGGCGTGACAATGATCTATGCACCAAGTACGTGTGTGGGAAAGCAATTCTTGGAAGAAGAGAGGAAGGGAATGCTGAGCTATCTAGAGAGCATCACCCCCCCTCCGCTGCGGCGGCAGCAGCATCATCGTCTCCTTCGCTGTCGCTTTTGTGCCTCCGACCCGTTGTGTCCTTCATTTCGGGCGGTGGCCTGTCGGGTGTCACGTCACCAGCCACCACCGACGGTGGCTCGTCCTCCCGCTGGCTCGTGCCCTCGCTGGCTTCCCCTACAGGACTGCTCTCGAGTGCGGGTGGCGGCCTCTCGGGGGAGGCCTGGGGAGGGAAGAGGTGCTGGTCCACGTAGCCTCGCTGGAACTTCCAGTCCGACGTGACGAGAAACGACTGGGTCGCCCGCATGTGGCTTGGCAGGGGCTGTTGCGGCGGCATCTGGTCTGGCATCACAGGAACCGGGGCGTAGCCACCACCACCACCCGCCAGCCCGAACTGCACAACGTCTTGCCGCTGTGGTGCTCTCTCCTCACAGTTGCTGCTGGCGCGGGCCTTGAACCAGCCGAAGGCGCCGGACGAGGATTGCCGGCGCGCGTGGCCCGGTGGGGACGGGCCTTCCTTGCCGCCGCTGTCGTCTTGCGCCGCATCGCCCCTCCACTGAAACGCTGGCGAGCGAAGTGGCTTTTTGCCTGATGGCGGCGACTGTGCCGGGGCACGACGAACACGCGTGGGCACCGACTCGAAGTAGTCCGCCTCCGCCAATGGGTCGCCGGCGACGTCATCCTGCTGCTGCTGCTGCTGCACACTCCCTCGGCCCGCTGGGTGGGTGCTGGGCAGGCTGCGGAACGAGACCACGGAGGCTGCGGGAGTGTTGGTCGTGGCCGTCTCGCCAGGGATGGTGGCCCGCCACTGGCTCTGGCCTTGGGAATGCGAGGGAGATGGCGACAAGCGACGGTTGTGGGTGTCAGCCCAGGCCTGTGGGGTGAGAGAAGGAATGGAGAGGTAGTCCTCCTTCTCTGATGTCGCGATGGGCGACAGGTTTCCGCCCCCCCGCTGCCTCTCCTGCCACGAGGAGGACCGGCTGCCCGTGCCAGGCTCCGCCTCCCGCTCCGAGTCCGGCCTGCAGAGGCGCTCGCTGGTTGCCTGCTGCTCTGTCCCCTCCTCCTTGTCAGGTGCAAGGAAGGAGGAGAGCGCGCGCGGCGGCGGCAGCAGGGGCGGGCCGCTGTCCAGGGCCGAGACGGAGCTCTCCGCGTCGCCCTGTTCGCGCACCATGGTCCGATCTGACTGAGGTGCCGCCTCGTTGCCTTGCACGTCGCTACGTTCCGTGCTATCGTCAGCGTCGTCGGAGGTGTGCAGGAGAACGCTATCTACCGTTGGATTCGGTGAGGCCGCTTGCCCGGCTCGTTGGCCAGGTGGTGGTGTGGCGTCTGCTCCGCCCGGCGACGAGGGGTCCATTAGTAGCCCGCCTCGTGCCGCGGATGGTGGTGCGGTGTCTGGCCCGCTGGGGAACGGTGGAGGGGGAGACAGCATCATGGACCCTCGCGCCGAGCGTCCTTCGTGCTCGCTGCCGCCATCGCCCTCGGTACTGGCGGCCACCGATGAGGAGGAATGTCCTTTGTGGCGCTGCTGTTGTTGCTGCTGCCTTTGCTTTGCGTACAGCTCCTCGCGGATCGAGCGGAGTTCCGATTGCATGACCTCAGACGGAGGAGAAAGGAGCGACAGTGAGGCATTCCTTGGCGGCCGCAGAACCGCACCGCTGGCGGACTTGTGCTGTTGCTGCTGCTGCTGCGGGGGCTTCTTCGGCTGCGAGGCGAAGCGAATCGGGCTGTGTTTTGAATCAGCCGCGCTGGCGTAGGAGGTGCCTGTGCGCGGTGGTGGGGCAGACGCGCCGCGACCACGTCCTGGAGCACCCCCACGACCTCCTCGGCCAGCGCCACCGCCCACCGCGGCACCAGCGACAGAGATGGCAAGGCTGGGTGGGGGCCCTGCCTCTCTCTCCCCCACCGCGGCAGCGACAGTGGCGCACTTGCGCTCAAACAGCTCGGCGTAGCTGCTGGTGCTGCTGCTGGGCGTGCGGCGAGGAGCGGATGGGGTGGACGGGGCCGTTGCCGTGGGTGTACGAGGAGGAGCCCTGAAGGGGCGGAGAGCGCCGGGGGTAGGGGGAGCAGAGGGTCGCGCTGACGTTGCCGCTGCGGAGGGCATTATCTCGCTGGCGGAATCGTGTGGTGGCTGTGCAGGGGGTGGTGGTGGGTGCTGACGATGTTGCTGTTGCTGCTGTTGCTGCTGTTGCTGCGGTGGCTGTTGGGCCCTGTGGTGCTCGCCAAAGGCAGAGGAGGGTGCCGACAAGTTCCATCCGCTGAGGGAGGGGGATGGGGGCTGTGGCGGTGACGGTGGTGGCGATGGTGGTGCCTTGGCCGCTGTTGCTCTTGGTTGCAGCTCTTCTCGGTGGCGGCGCTGCTGGGACGGGCCATTGTCGGCTGCTCGCGCCTGCGGGGCTGTGTGCTTGGGTTCAGGCGTGTACAGCGGTGCGTAGGACGAGGGGGCCGGGTCGCTTGTGGGGGGTGGGAAGGACGGGGTCGCGAGGGGGATGCCGGGGCCCGGTCTGTCAACTTTGTGACTAGCCGAGAAAGAAGCCCGTTTGCTGGATGACGGCTTCGGCCTTGCCTTGGTGCTTGGCATGGTGTGTCTCCTGTGACCCGAGAGGAGCAGGGACCGCTGCTGCTCCTCCGGCTTGGATTTCTTCACGCGCTTTGCCGGCGCGGCGTACCAAGGACCGGGCTTTGGCACCATGGACTTGCTGGTGCTGCTGCCCTCCGCGTCTATGTGCGCGTGTGCGGGGGGTGGCGAGGCGGAGGACGGAGCGTTTCCCCTATCTTCACCTGAGGAAGCGCTATCGGGGCTGGCGCTGGTGCTGCTGTAGTACACCACAGGTGTGCCACGTGTCAGGTACTTGGCACGGGGCCGATTTCGTCGCAGGTGCGGTGGCTTGCTTGGCTTGTTTGTGAATGGGATCGACCACGCCACCCCGGGACCATGGGGCACTCGCCGGGTGCTCCCCCCGTCGTCGTCCTCCTCGACGGTATCGTAGGAGGAGGCGTCGCTGTCCGTGTCGGTGGTACTGTTGATGTCGCCGCCGCCGCTGTCCCCGCGGCTGTGCACAATGCCGCTCCCGTCGCCCCCATCGTCGGTGAGCCGCGTCGCGGTGCTCTCCCCGAGAGCGGGTGCCGTACTGCGGGTGGTCCCGGATGCGCGGCGGCTGTCAGCCTTGGCGCTGCGTTGGCGATGGCCTGCGACGGCCGATGGCGGAGTGCGCCGGTGCGTTGGGCCTCCTTCCTCGCCTCGTCGCCAGCCTTTTGGCGGCTGCGGTCCGGGGAAGACAAACCGGCGAAGCCCCTCCACTGCCTGTGGATCATCGCTCCTGCGGTGCTGCTCGGTCGACGAGGAAGAAGGGCCGGCGGGGTGATCGGGTGGGACGGCCCCGTCCTCCTCCTCCTCCGCGCCGTGCGTCGTGGGACTGCCTTCATGAGGGTCGATCGAGGCCTCCCACTGGCTCCCTGGGGCTACGCTGCCAGAGGAGGGACGGCTGCTGCTGTTGGGGTGTTGGTGGTGGGGGCGTCTCTGCTCGTATGGGGATGGGCTTGTGCGTGGCATTGGCAGTGGAGGCGGCGTGGTCAGCTCCTGTGGGCAGTGACCACGGTCAGGGACGTTGCCGCTGCTGTTACTGTTGCTGTTGCTGTTGCTGGCAGATGCGGGGCGTTGAAGCGACGGGCGAGGGGTGGGGGTTGGGGTCGCAAAGGAGGCCGCCGGCTGCTCCCCCAGGTCGGATGTGTCGCTGCCGGGATGCCCCATCGGCAGCCGCGCACGGTCAGGCGAGACAGTTGGACCCTCCTCCTCCGCTGCCACTTCCTCTGCCGCGTTATCACGGGCCGTAGCTGGGTGGTTCCCCCGCGCGGTGGTTGCCGACGGGCCGGAGAGGGAGACGCCGCCGCTATGCAAAGGGGTGTCCGAGACCAGGGAAGACATCGCGGAGGAGGAGGAGGGGTCCGAGGGAACATGCTCGCCACTGGCGTGCTCCCGTCCCTCTCGCTCTCCTCCTTCCTGCGGCAAGTAGTGGTGTCGGTGGGCAGCAGCTTCTTCCTCCACCCTTTGCTGCCTCTGCACAGCCTCGCGTTGTTGCTGGTTGGACAGGAGCATGTCCTCTCCGACCCTGCGCAGCCGCAGCTCGTAACGCTGCTGAACCTCCGCTAACCTAATCTCTCTGCGATGAAGCCTTTCCCTCTTCCGTATCCGGGCAGCCGCGGCAGTTCTCCGCAAGAGTTCCTGCCGCCCCCGCCGTCCTTGCGCTTGTGGGTGGGCGTGCTGGGGCGAGTCTCCCGTGGTGCTTGCGGTAACGGTAGCAGTAGCAGCAGCCGCGGGTACCCTTTGGCCGCCTTGATCGTCTTGAGGGGCGGGACTGTGGTTGGTGCTGCGGGGTGGAGTAGGGGAGGAGCACAACGATGAGAGTGCCGAGCTGGTTGAAGTGGGCATCGTCAAGAGCAGTGGCTCTGGTGATGCGCCGCCTTCCTCACCGGGCCGTGGTGCCTGGTGTGACGGCGAGATCCGCTGGCTGTGCGCGGTCGGCATCTTTGCTCCGCGCTCCGACACCCCCTCGCCCTCGCGCTGTTCAGATTGGCAGCCCACGGGACGCTCATGCAGTCCCTGGCAGAGACCGGCTCGGGATGCGAGCTCGTCCACTGCTTCCTGCGCTGCTACATGGGGCATATCCGTGCTGGCATCCTTTGACGAGCCGCGTCGAAGGCTGGAGCGGACGCGAGGAGACTGCTCAACAGTACTCCTTTCCTGCGGCATCTCGTCACTGTCCCCGTTATCACTCGCCGCTTTGTGTTCCATCGGTCGTGGCGCACTCATCGTCAGGGAGATGGAGCTGCTGCCCTCGCTGTCATCACGGATGGTATGAGGCCCTCGCCGCGAGGACGTGCGTGGTGTGTCGGTTCCGGGCCCGCCCGCCGCACCAGTCACGTTACCTTCTGCTTTCACTTCGCGTAAGGAGTCAGAGCTCCTCTCCACCTCTACTGCGGTGGGAAGCGTCTCGTGAGGAGTGTCCAGCGCGCCATGTGCCGACACTTCTTCTCTGAGAGATCCACCGCTTCGTTCCTCCCACGATAGATCGTCGGTGCCTACCAGTGCATCGGTGGCGGCCTGCTTGCCAGCAGAGGCATCCACACTGGCTGCGGTTGCTGCGGCGGGGATGGCGTCGTCGGTGCCTACCAGTGCATCGGTGGCGGCCTGCTTGCCAGCAGAGGCATCCACACTGGCTGCGGTTGCTGCGGTGGGGATGGCGTCGTCGGTGCCTACCAGTGCGTCGGTGGCGGCCTGCTTGCCAGCAGAGGCATCCACACTGGCTGCGGTTGCTGCGGCGGGGATGGCGTCGTCGGTGCCTACCAGTGCATCGGTGGCGGCCTGCTTGCCAGCAGAGGCATCCGTGCGAGAGGAGGTTGCGCCTGGTGGGAGGACAGTGTCCTCACCGACAAGTGCGTTGACATGTGTCGCTTGGCGCTGGTTTGTGTGCGTCGGAACGTGTTTGGTGGGCTGTATGTGGTAGTCGAGGGGTGGTGTATGAGGTGACGTGCCAACCTCTATTGTGGTGTGGACTGGCAGGGCCAAGTAGCGATCTGGCTGCGCCAGTGCAGAGTAGACTGATGGCACTATCCGTAAAGGAGTTGCTACCGGGAGACCATGTCGTGAGGGATCGTCGGGATGGATGGGGAGAGCACGGAGGGGATCATGGCTCTCCTGTGAGGGAGGGGCGACCAACGAGGACGACGGCGACGATGCAGACGACGCTGGGGAGGAGGTGAGTTGGACTGCAGCCAGGAGGCTGTTTATCTGTGCTCGTCTGCGCGCGCTCCTGTCGCTGCCCAAGGAGGAGGCGAGAGAGGACGGGGGAAGGCAGTGCTCCGTGTCCGAGGGGCGTCTGACCATCGTGAGTAGCCGCGAGGGGGGCGGCGCGGGGCCACGTGCGGGGGCACCGCGGGACGAGGATCGAGCTTGGCGGAGACCACGGACGAGAGAGGACAGGCTTCTGTCCTCCTCTTCGTCTTCCTCCTTGGCGGTGGTGTCGAGGTGGAGTAGGTCTCTCGGTGAGGTGCACTGACCCACCTCTGCGGCTGGCGACCGGAGAGGATAGGATCCCAGGCTGGAGTGGATACTGCTGTCCAGTTCGTCCTTCACCCAGTCGAGCGGGGAGTGGGATCTCCTCTGGGTGCCTCGTCTCGTTCCCCCACGCCGGCCACGGACTCGCTCTAGGAGATCCTCGAGGCTGCTGTCGCTGCTGTCGGCATCGCTGTTCAGGTACTTGGCCACCGCTCTTGATGTCGATGGGCTTTCTCGAGTCAAAGTAGGGTATCCGTCATTGGTGCTCGGTGGTCGTCTCGCGCGGGTTCGGCGCCGGAGGAGGAGGGATCCTTCATTGTGTCGTGTTCGTTGTGCCTGCACCTGGTCTCGTTCCAGTGCGTCTTCGGTTTGATGAGCCGAGGAGGGCGGTGGTGGTGGTGGTGCTGTGGAAAGGTGCTGTGACGGCTGCGTGACGTCTTGCTGTGCGCGCTGCCGTCGCATGCGCTGTAGGTATTCCTCAATGCGATCCAGGTGGCCGCCCAGCTTGTGCCCAGCCCCTACGGCACTGACGCTCATCGGAGGAGGAGGGACGAAAACGCGGAAGAAGGATAAGAAAGGGTGTAAAGACTATAATGTACGTGTATGTGTATGGAAGGAAGGGAGGAGGTCAAAGGGATCCTTGTAGGACGAACACGGGACGACCGGATAGCCCCAGTTTGCTGTTCCCTCTTCCCCTGCCACCCCCGTAGTGGACAACAACGGATGCTACAACGAAGACGGGAAGGAGAGTGTCTAGTGTCTAGTGTGTGTGTGTGTGTGTGTGTGTCTGCGGCCCTTTTCAGAAGGGGGGAGGAAGTAGCAACAGTGACAGCGCCGCAACAGAAGCAACACGCACAGAGAGGGAGGGAGAGTGCATCCATTCACATACACCGTATCACGCCGCTGGTGTCAGACACGCACACAGAGAGGCCGCCTCGTCCACTCAGTACAACAAGAATCAAGGATTGCCGCCTTCCCATGGCCTTGTTTCCCACTGTTTCCGAGTGTTAGGGAGTAGAGAAAGAGACACACACAGGGAGGTGGGGTGAAGAGGAGAAGGGAGAACCGACAGGCGACACCTCCTCCCTCCTGCTTCGCAGGCGTGCCTGCACTACGGTAGACGACTCTCTATCGCCTTGAGTTGCTTCAGGAGATCCAGAGGATCCTCGCTGATCGGCTGGGCTTCAAGGATGGCCATCTGCTCCTCCAGCAGCACCAGTTCATTCGCTGTGAGGGGTGCGCGTGGTGCTTTGCGCTTCCCTCCCTTCCCAGGTGCCACACGGACGGCGGGCCGCTGGCCTCTATCGCTGTCGCTGTCGCTGCCGTCCCGTGCGCTTTTGCGCCGAACGGACTTGTCCTTCTTCTTCTTCTTCTTCGCGGCGCTGGCGACGTCGCGTTGGCCACGCGTTCTCCTCATCTTCCGCTTGCGGCTGTGCCCACTGCCCTCCGACGACGACGACGAGGACGAGGAGGAAGACGAGTCAGAATCGGAAGAGCTGCTGCTGCTGGTGCTGGATGACGAGGACGAGGATGAGGAGTCCTGTTTGACCAGACCAGCGTAGAGATCGGCGAAGGAGCGGCGGTCCTTGGGCTGCTTCTCGCGGCGTATCTTCACCCGGGAGGCGATGGTGGCGGCGCCAGTAGCGGTGGCCTGCCGCTTGCGTCCCTCCTCTCCCCCATTCTCCGTCCCCGCGCGTGCGGCGATGCCTTGCGGGTTACACGTCTGGCCCATGTACACACACTCCCAGTAGCTCGGCAGCGGGTTGATTTTGCGAGGTAACCGCCGCCACTCCCCGCAACGATCGCAGCAGATCCAAAAGGCCTTCTCGTGCGCTGCGCTGTCACGGCTGTCGTCCGCCGTGGCGGCGACTTCGCTTTTTCGTCTCCTCCCTCTTCGCTTCGGCGCCGTGAGGTCGCTGTCGTCGCCCTTGGTCGCCTCCGCCCCTGTGGCGGCCCCTTTCTCGACCTTTGGTTTGCGTCCGCGGCGACGGGGCCGCAGAGGCCCTTCGCCCTCCCTCCCCTCCGCTGCCTCATCCCTTTCTGTCCTCTCTCGCGCTTTGCAGCCAGCGGCGGGCGGGTCAGCCTCCGCTGCCGTCGTGCCAGGGAACGCGGTGGGCGGAAACGCCTCCTTCAGCTCCGCCAGCGTAAGAGGAGCGAGGACGGGCGTGCGGCCGACACCGGCGCCATGCACGGCGTCCCCCACCACCCCCCCACGCCCGGCCCGCTGCGTGTGCCGGAGGAGCGCGAGGTCCTTGATCTGATCTTCTTCCTCGGCCTGGGCGTCGCGGATGGCTTTCACGCCAGCGCTTGTGAGCTCCGCCGCGAGCTGTGCCAACGCGGAGCCGTCCCCGTTGTACGTGTGCGAGTTTGTCCGCAGAAGCACCAGCCGTTCCTTCACGGCGGCGTAGTCCA
Source organism: Herpetomonas tarakana (assembly GCA_030849825.1). Classification (NCBI taxonomy): domain Eukaryota; phylum Euglenozoa; class Kinetoplastea; order Trypanosomatida; family Trypanosomatidae; genus Herpetomonas; species Herpetomonas tarakana. The sequence goes on from JASAOB010002841.1 coordinate 38,198, forward strand.
TGAAGACGCCCTTCCTCCAAGGTTTAGCACCAGCACCAGCACCAGCAGCAGTGAGGACGGATGCATGTTCGTCCACGCCCTTGGTGCTGCTGCCGCCGCCGCCGGCGAGCGCTTTCGCGGGGCAGCCGCGGAACACGTCTTCGTAGAGGGCAAGGAGGCTGACGGGCTCGCGGATGCGCTTGTGGTAGCCAGGGGCCTCCCACTCCGTCACAGGCATCCGGAAGCTGGAGGAGCACGGCTCCTGCCACACCGCATCGAGGACGCGCAGCAGCAGCAGGACCCGCATTCGCGTCGGCACAGTCGCGAGCCACATGGGAGCCCCACCGGTCCCCCACTCCCTTCCCTCCTCCTCTCCCTCCTGGTGTTCCCTTGTGCCTCCCTGGCCATTCTCGGGAGCGTCATCATCGTAGCGTGTGGTGGCGGTGGGGAGGAGGTATAGGTCGGCCTCGCCGACGCTGTTGTCGCCGCGTGGTCTGCGGCAGATGTGCGACGGCAGCGATCCGACGCGGGGCCCATCGTCGGGGAGGAGGCCCGTCATCGAAGGAGTAGTAGTAGTGGTGGTGGTGTTGGTGTTGGTGGTGGCGGCCAGCACCGCCACTGGGCAGGCCTCCTCGAAACGGAACACCTGCTTCCTTCTCCTTTCCCGTCCTCTCGTTCCTTCTCCTCTGCTCTCCTCTTCCTCGTCCGCAGCGGGGCCCTTTTCCTCTATGAGCTCGTCGGCCTCGTCACTCTCCGTATCGTCTTGGAGGGAGAGGAGAATGTGCTGGGCCACCAGGCGCTGGACACGCAGAGACTCTGTCCACCGCGCGCACGCCGCCACCACGGCCCGCCGCCCTTGCTCGAAGATGCGCTCTCTTGTCAGTGGTGGTGTCGCGCTGGAGTTGGGCTTCTGCCGGAAGACGTCGGCCTGGCCAAGGACCACGGGCCCCCAGTCTCTGCCCCGCCACTGTTCGAAGAGGGTGTTCATCGTGGCGTAGAAGACAGTCGCGGGCGCCTCCGCGAGGGGGGCGAGGCGGTCGTGGAAGAATGGGTCGTCGCTGAAGCGGCGCGTGTCGTCGCAGTTGCAGAAGAATGCCCACCATCCCGTCACGGCCAGCGTGGACACGGGCCGATGCCGCAGGGAGAAGAGGGGGCTGGTGCTGCCGCTGCCGTTGCTGCGCGTGGGGTCAGATGTGGTGGTGGCGGCGGCTGAGGTCTTGGTGAGAACGAGTGGTCGCTGCGGCTTGCCCGTTGCCTCGCCCGCGTGCTCGCCTCTCCGTCCGAGCTTCAACGTGAGTGTGCTGGGCGGCTTGCTGGGCTTCCCGCCGTCTTGTCCTTGTGGCCCCCCTGCGCTGCTCGCAGAGAGCTTCAGCGTCTTGCCCAGCACCAATCGCGTGGGTGGCCTGCCCGCTACCGAGGCGGTGCCCGTGCCCAGGGTGGGTTCCCCCTGGGGCACCGGAGGAGTCTCCTCTTCGTCATCGTCTAGGAAAGGATTACGCATGGTGTTGCGATCTATGTGGGGAGAGCGGGTGCCGCCAGCAGAGGGAAGCGTCCTGCTGCTCTTGAGGCGTTGGGATCTTCTCCAAGTGAGAGAGAGTGCGAGAGTACGAGGAGAGGAGGGATCATCGCAATACAAGATACGTGATAGCGTTACATGCCTCTGTGTGTTTGTGTGGTGCAGTCCATGCGCGCTGTCGAACGCACGTTCCATCGTCTCTTCTTCTTTTTATCCTTTTTTTGCCGCCCAAGTCGCCGCTGCGGTGGGTGGGTTTAGTGGAACGCGTTTATGCCGCTTATGATAGGGACAAAGGGAAGAGGGTAGAGGAGAAGGGGGAAAGAAGGAGGGAGGCGAGTTAGATACTCTTGGTATGAGCGCAACGTGACTTGTTAGTGATGGAGAGGGGGGAAGGGAAGGAGAAGGGAGGGAGGTGCTACGACAGGAGGGAGGGGGGGGGGGAGTAGGATCGCAGTGAGAAAATAAGCAAGAAGGGCAGCAGAGAGAGTAAAGGTGCAGGAGGGATAGAAGAAGGGAAGGCAGAGCGAGTGAGAGAGAGAGAGAGAGAGGAGATGGTGTCGATGGCGGTGCTTCCGCTTCTTCTAGGAGTGGAGGCAGAGGGGGGGGGGGGGGAGAGGAAGGACCGCAGAAGTAAACACATGAGGCTGAGCGCAGGCGGAGACTCACGGAAAGGGTGCACGCAAAGAAAGGGGGGGAGGGGGATGCAGGGCAAGGCAACGACATCAGCCCTAACAGTAGCAACGACAAGAACAGAAAAGCACACGGGAAGGGGAGATAGTTTTACAAGACACAGTAACGAGAACCAGACAGGAAACAGGAGAAGGGAGAGCCGGAGGGAGGGGCAAAGACCAGAGACGGTGCTCTGGGTTCGTCGAGACGCCGAGAGAGCACACGAGGGAGGGAAGGACGACAGAGAGAGCATGCGGCCACTACAAAACAGAGTGGTAGGGACAACCTTCGATGGGGTCTGTCTGGGGCCACGACGGGAACGAAACGGCAGAAAGGAAAGGGGAATAAACGGAGAGGGGGTGCCTTCTCGCTGCTGTCTAGGCCAACAAGGCCAGCAGCGTATCCAGGGCCTTGAGGTAGCCAATGTCGTACTCGAACACGGCCCCGGGGTCTCCGCCCTGGGCCAGCTCCTTGCGCTCGTAGGTGAAAGCAAAGTCAACCATCACCAACCGACACGTCTCCAGCGGCCGCGCCGCGTCGTAGACGAAGAGCAGCGACGATGTGAAGAACTGCAGGATGTTCTGCTGCGCGAACGTCACGCGCAGCTCCTCCAGCTGCTCCCCAAACTTGCGCTCCAGCGCGCGGCTGCCGCGGAAGAAGGCGGACATCTCCTCCTTCACCTCGGCCAGTGTGAAGTTGCGGCACGCGCGCTTGCCCTTGGACTCGTAGCACTGCTCCCGCTCATTCCACCACCGAAAGCCGGCGAGGCGGATGCCGTACTGCCCAGAGGTGGATATCTTGCATCGGTACTCCTTCTTCTTCTTCTTTTCCGGCGACGGGTGCATGCCGTACTGGCGCTGGCCCATCTTCATGTCGAGCACGCACGGGTGCTCAAAGCCGTAGCACACATCCTCCAGCGCGATCATCTGGCAAATCTCCGCGCCACTGTTGTCACCCTCCTTGGCATTGTCGTTGTCCGCGTCGGTAGGCGCCAGGGTCTGGGCCGTGCCGCATTTTCCGCTGGCGGTGTGTGTCGCGAGGAACGAGGAGCCTTTGTTCTGTTGTGGTTGCTGCTCCTGCTCTTGTCCCACCGATGCTCCTGTGCTGGGCGGCACCACCACCACCACCGCTGGCAGAGTGGCCGCCACAGTGTGGCCCGTGAGTCTGGCGAGCTCCCTCGCCGACACACGGCGGATGCCATGAAAGCGCGGCACGAACGGGGCCAGCAGGCGCAACGCCCGCTCCTTGTCCGCATTGTAGACCGCGTCGGGAGGCAGCTCGAACAGTGGTGCCGTCATCTCCCCATCGCCAGCGGCTTGAGAGGACGGCGCAACGTCGGCACTCGGCGATGGTATCGTCCTCCCCGCACTGCTGCACGGGGTGCCGGCAGCGGAGACAAAAGGGGTGGGCACCTCTGACGCTTTGCCCGAGCAGACGCGTTGATGCTGAAGGAAAGGAGCAGGAGGAGGAGGAGGGATGGGCGACTCTCCGCGTTCCCCAGGGGTGAGGTGAACGGCTGTAGCGGCGATGGGCGAGACGCGGCTTGCGCCGCTAACGCTGGTGGCGGTGCTGGAGAAGGCTTTGCGCTGTGCCTCGTAGGCGACAATGTTCGCGCGCTTGTAATGCCGAGGCTTCTCGCGCCACCACGTGGCCTCCATATTGTCGCGCTGCTCTGCTGCTGCTAGCGCGCAGTTGCTGCCTTTGTCGCTCCCAGTAGGCGTCGCCGCTTGGCAGAGCGGGCAGTTGCTGCTCCCCTCACCGTCGCAGGTGCTGTGCTGGCCCACCTTTGCCACTGCCCCCGATGCCTCCTCTTCCTCCAGTTCCGCCAGGAACTCCTCGAGGCTGTCGCTGCTGCTCACCCTGCGAGGTTTGGCGTCGGCGTCGGCGGCGAGCTTCTCCCGCTTCATGGCCCTGTACCAGCGACCGAGGGCACGCCACACGAGCTCCTCTTGGTAGGGCTGGATCAGCTCGTAGAAGTGCTCCTCCCTTCGCGAGTCGGACTGCTTCATGAAGGTCCGCCCAGTGATGACGGAGAGGTGATGGCCGCCAACGGAGCTGGAGCTGGACACCTCGGCAGGGCCGACGGAGGCGGAGCTCAGCAGCTGACCGCAATGCCTCTGCTGCTGCTCCACCAGCGATGCGACTGCCCCCGGCGCCGCCTCCGCACGAGGGAGCGGAGGAGGCGAGATGGTAATGGTGATGGCAGGGCAGGCTCGGTCTGTCCCGAGCCCTTGCTCCGCTTCCTTTGGGTCAGGCTGCGCGTCCTGACGTGCCGGTTCTGCTCCCCCCGCGGGCGTGGCGGCCATCGCTCCGTTGCCGCCAGGCCCACCCTCCGGCTGACCGCGCTTCACGTTGTAGATACGTTCGAAAAGATGCTTCTGCGTGCCGTCGGGGTTCAACTCGTTCAGAGAGCTGCACTGGCAGTCGAGTGTGGCGGTGGTGTGGCCGTCTTCCTCTGTGTGCTGACGCGTGGTGGAGTGAGCCGGACTTCCCTCGCTTTCTTCTTCATCCAACAAGGGCCGTGGCAGTCGGTGCTGTTCGCGGCGGCCGTGGTGGCTGTGCCGTTGATGGCGGTGATGGTGATGGTGGTGGTGGTGAGAGCCGCGCGCGCGCTCCGGGGTGCCTTCGTCGCTGCTGCGGTAGCCGCTCTCTGACCCGCACCCCTCCGCGCGTCCGCTACTGATGGATGAGTTGGCCGAGGAGGGACCTTCCGGTGTTGTGTGGTGCTCGTCGTCGGCGCTGCTGTGGCCGTTCCCACCGCCGCCAGAGTGGGCGGCGTCGTCATGGAGGTGGTGGTAGGGGGTGGTGCTTGTGCCGGCATTGCTATTGCCGTTGCTGTCATTGCCAGTCTTCTGGACGTTGCTGTGGCGCTGCTGGACTCCCACCACAGGCGACACTTCACCCCCTGTCCCGTGCTCCATCGTGATGTGCCCGGGCAGAAGAGAGAGAGAGGGAGGGAGGAGGTGGCGACGGGAACGCGTCCACTAGCGGCAACCCAAGAGAATATCGAAGAGGGTGCGTGAGTGGGAACCAACTCGTCTCTAACGGACAGTTCGTGAGGAGCTGTCGGTGTGTATGGGAGGCAAGGACTGCTTATTGACCGTATTTCGACCTCAGGGAGTGGATGCCGAAGGCTCTGCGCAGCTCCTTCCCCTTTTTATCTTATAGGGGAAAGGCAAAGTGAAAACAGGTAATGTATATGTTGGTGGATATATATATATGAGGGAGATGGGAAGAGGAAGAAGCCGATGAAAGTGAAGAGAAAGATGTGGTGCTGCGTGTGCGTGTGTGTGCGCGTATGTGGCGGGAGCCTTCACCGGCCGAGGAGGACAGTTGTGCCACTGGTAAAATGCTAGGAGGTTATGATGATGATAATACAGGTGATATTGGTGATGGTGAAGAGGATGATACTATGAAGATGCCAATGATGGTGCTGGTCTCCCTCGAGGATGGCAGCACACAGAGAAGGAGTGCTGTTCTTCTTTTCTTTCCTTGGCTTGTTGCTCCTTCCATGTCAAGAATGGCACATACGTGAGGAGGTGTGTGGGTAGAGAGAGGGGAGAGTGAAGTATCATCTGCGAAAGGTAGGAGGTGGGGTGGGGGGAGGTGGTCTGGCGCTTCTGTTGATCGATTTCGAACAGCAGACCGTAGAGACGAGCGTGCCCATATGTTCCTCCTTCCCCATTGCATATCCTCTGTACTGTTTCCTCCATTCCTCGCGAGAGTGGGGATCACATAGGTGTATATGTGTGTGACATGGGAAGGAAGGAGTAGAAGGGGAGGATTCCAAAAGGGGGGATTCAACGTGTTCAAGCAGGAATAGGGAAGGATAACGTGGTGTGTCTGTGGTGACCGAGGTGGACGGGACAGTGGAGGGAGGGAGAGGAATGTACATCCAATTGATGCTTACATTACATGTGTGTGCTTCATTTCATTTCATTGCGACTTGCTAGCCGTCTTCGTACTTGTCAAGAATGCACTGCAGACTGCGCTCTGCGGCGGCCTCGAGCATCTCGACCTGCGCCACCGCGTCGTCGTGCTCGTGCAGCAGGGCAGCCATACGCGCGCCTCTCTCCTCGTCTGAGGGATACCTGTCGGCCGCCGCCGCCGCTGCCGCGACCACAGCGGATGGAGATGCCCCTGTGGCAGGGGTACGGGTGCCGGTACGGCTCCGCTCGTCCGCAGAAAAGAGGCTGTTGTTGTGCGTTTCTCTCTTGCTCGATTCCTTCGCACTGGTGATGGTCGCGGTGGTGGTGGCCTTGGCGGAGGCGGTGGGGTGTCGAGGCGGACCAAACGCGTGCCGCTGCCCTCGACCCTTAACACTGCTACTGCTGTTACCGTGGTGGTGGTGCGCGGCGGGGTCTAACGGTGACGGGCGGGCCGCGGCGAGAGGGTGTCGGCGTACGAAGTCCTGCCGGACCTGATGTTCCCGGACGGCTACGGCGAGGCTCAGCAGTCGGTCTCGGTCGCGGCTGCCCCGCTCGTAGGCGAAGGCGTCGGCCAGCTCGTGGAGAACGGCCTCCATGCGCGCGGCGAAGCGATCCGCCGTCGTCGTCGGGGCTCTCTGTTGGGTTTCTTCGCAGGTTCGTTCACTCCCGCCTCGGACTCGCGCAGGCACAGGATCGCGCTGCTGCTGTCGCGCGGAGTCGCTGGTGGGGAGGGCCAGGGCCTCGCGGAGTCTGCGACCCACTGTGTCCTCTCCCCTGCTCTGTCCTTCACGCGACGACGACAAAGGGCATCTACTGTGCTGCAACTGTAGTAGGCCGGGGGCCGCCGTCGAGCTGGTCCACCGCGCAACACCAACGAGCGATGGCGTCACTGGCACTGAGGATGCGGCTTGCCGATGCCGCTGCTGGTGCTGCGCCGCTGTCTCTGTGTTTGCTCTGCTTGTGGTGCTGGCCGGCGAGGTGGTGGGGCGTTGGCGGGGGAGCGGCGCAGATGGCACACTGTCGGAGAGGGGGCAGCCCGCGTGCTGCAACGCGGGGAGTGGCGCTGTGGCCGCAGTGTCCTCGTCCCATTTGGTTACCTCCGGCTTCACTGGTTTCTCCCTCGTGCCTTCTTCTCCTCCGTTGTGGTGGAGGTAGGCGCGCAGCGTGGCGAGGACCCATTCTTCTCGCTGCTGCTCCCGTGTCAGCCTACCAATCCCGGCGGGCTCGTGCCGTCTCTCCTCGCTGCCTCTGTTGCCTCTGTTGCTCCTACTGCTGCTGCGCTGGTGATGGTTCTCGATAGGCCGATCGCATTGCCAATTCGGTGCAGATTCATCGGCACTGTTGTCGAGGAGGTCAGCATCTCGCACGACAGCCGCCGGACTTGCAGGTGGGCAGCGCGGCTCTCCCATCGCGGCGCTGCCCAAGCGACCTGCGTCTGCCGGGAAGGCGCTGCTTCTGCCACTGCTGCTGTTTGGCCTCCTGCTTCGGCTTGGCGACCGTTTCGAGCTCCCGTGGCCGCCGTCAACCTTGCCTAGCGCTTGCAGAGGAAAGAAGCGCCACTGCGAGGTCCTCTGGCGGCCGGCTGGGACTGCTAGCGTGCAGATGCCGCCAACCTTGCCAGCGGATCGCGTCCGCACGGGTGTGACGTCGGTCCGTCGCTCGGAGCTGGGAGGGGCGGAGAGGGTTTTTTCTTTTTCTTCATTATCGGCCAAGACAGAGGGGAGGGCCAGTGTTTGTGCGTCGTTGCTCGAGTCACGGTGTGCCGTCGCGCTGGTGCTTGTGGACATCGTGCGGGGTCGGGTGGTCGCCCAGGGGACCGAGGCTTTGTCAGAGAGCGTCGCGCAGCTGCGCTGCTCGTCCAGCTGGGGGAAGGGAAAGGGCAGGTAGTGCTGGGGGTGCCGTGTGGAGGTGAGCGTGAGGTTGCGGGCGGGCGGGTGTGGCGTTGGCGCCGCATGCACGGGCGCTGCATGATGGCGAGCTCGTTGAGCAGTACCGGCTGCGTGCATATGGCGGTGAGACAGGAAGGGCAGCAAAGTGTGTGTGTGTGTGTGTGTTCTCGGGAAGAAGGACGAGGAGGAGGAGGAAGTGATGTGTGTTGCATTGTGCGTGTGCAGAGGGAACCCGTCCTCCCGCTGCATGTCTTCCCCTGTTTCTTGTGTGTCTCGGAGAGGATACGCGCTACACGGCAAGGGCGTAGGGCAACATAGCGGTAGGGTGAAGGGCGGCAAGTGGCACACACCGCCTCCATTCTGCCTTTTAGCGGTAGCGGCATCACGGTGCATGTGGGTGGGGGAAGGGGCGGGCGGCCGGTGGGGCTCAGATGGAACCACGAGGAAGCGAGAATCAGACAGACACGTAGAAGAGTCAATGTGAGGGCTGCAACGGTGCACTGAGCGAGGAAAGAAAAGACAAGAAAGTAAAGGCGCTGCATGCGAAGACCAATAAGGGAGGGGAGGCACCAGCCCTACCTCTCTCTCTCTCTCGTTGTGTGCGTGTCGTGGCTCAGCATGTATCAGAAGCGTTGGTCTGGATCGTGATCCAGAGCTTGTACATGCCAAAGGTCACGCCGATAATGACCACCGCGCAGCCGTAGAGGCCTAGGCTAAAGACGATGAGGTACTCCCACCATAGGAGGCGGCGGCCCTCTCGCAGGCCCCACCTCGCCCTCCGCATGTAGTCCATGGCGGCAGGTACAATGATGCCAACGGTACCGCAGCCGAGAGCGCCGGATATGGAGAGCAGCAGACCATAGTAAGGCACCACCCACGCCGCCAGTGCGCTGATCACGAGGGAGGCAATGCGCAGCAGGTTCGGCTTCAGCTCCCAGTAGGTGGGCACGTGCCGAATGCCGAGCAGCCGCCGGTCGCAGAGCTCGCACAGAGGGAAGGTCTGCTGCGGGATGATGGCGATGGAGGCGACGAAGAGGAGCGCGCTGACCGCTGTCTTCATGGACCCCGGCTGCAGGGAGACGGTGATGACGGAGCAGGTTTTACTGCCGTAGGAGAGGAACCCGCTGAGGCCAAACGCCATCAGGATGGTGCAGCTCGTGGTGACCGCGGCGCGGAGGCACTTGACGTAGCGGCGAGGCTTCATGGTCCGCTCAATTGGCGCGCAGGAGCCGAGGCCGGTGAAGGCGTACACCGTCACGCCGAGGGCGACAAAGTAGTCGCTGGCCGAGTTCGCCCACAGCTTAATGTCGGATGTCGCGTTGTAGGGGAAGTAGGTGAACATGCAGATGACGGTCACAAACACAATGAAGCTAGAGACCACCGCGTAGGGGCGTTGGTCGACATCGTGTTTGATGAAGACCAGCGGCAGGGAGATGATGGACGGCACGATGAGGGAGACGGCCGTGGCGCCGCCGCCTGTGAGGCCCATCGCCGCCAGCAGCACACGCGTGTTCGACGCGGAGAAGGCGATGAAGCCGATCAAGTGGGTGATGCCGTAAAAGAGGTTGAGCGAAGGGTACCACGTGCCCCACGTCAGGCGAGGGACGTCGCCGTACGTGACGACCTTGCGCGCATTCCGGAGCTGGTTCTTCGCGCCGAAGAAGGCCTCCGTCGCGTACTCCGACGTGAAGGACACGACGAGCAGGAGCAGGATGCCGCCCACGAGGCCGGCCTGGTTCATCACGAAGGGCATGGAGAGGACGTTGGTGTGGTAGAAGCTGCGCAGCGTGTTGGTGAAGTCGCCAAAGAGGGCCTTCTTCGTGTCGGAGGACATGATGCCCTCGGGGATGGCATTGATGAGCAGCTTTGGCACGGCCTCGATGGCGTGGCTGGCGGTGGTGGCGGCCGAGCCGAACGCGTCGGCGGCGCGGCGCACGCCTTCCGGGATAAGGTTCTCTGACGTGCGCACCACCGTGTCGGCGCCTTGGTCGACCATCTGGTTGACCGCATCGGGCACGATGGCCTCCGCGGTCTCTCGAAGAAAGTCCCAGGTGGAGGTGCCGCACACCTCGTCGTACGCGCGCATGCGGGCGGCCTGCTCCTCATCCGCGGTGAGCGCGCGCGGTGGCGGCCGCTGGTCGAGGATGGCCTTCTCCTCCGCCGCCGCGTTCCTCACCACCTCAACATTGGAGAGACCGTTGTCGTTGTTGTTGTTGCCATTCACGTTCCCCATCTCCGCGTCAGAGAAGTCGTCGGTGCGCCGCGGCACACTGCTGCTGCTACTGCTGCTGCTCTCGTTGTTGCCATTGTTGTCGCCGACTGGATGGAACAGGGGGACCTCCAGTGCGGTTTCGGGCGGCTGGCCGCCCCCGCTGTCGCGCCTCTCGCTGCCGTCATCGGAAGCCACGGTGAAGTACTTCCTGGCCGCGCTCATGCCCGCACCGCTGCTGGATGCGTTGCCCCACTCCCCCCGCCTCGGCGTCGTGGTGGTGGTGGCGGTCGCGGGGAGCGAGTCTCTGCGGCCCACGCTGACGGCATCCCTGTCGCTGTGGTCGTCTGCAAAGTTCACGGCGACGGCGGTGGTGGTGGTGACTGGTGGGAGTGGGGATGAGGGACTGCCGCTGCTGCCCGCCTCCTGCGCGGTGCCAAAAAAGGTGTTCCGCATCGCCTGCAGCGAGTCGTCGCGCGGGTAGGGGGAGGCGTTGCCATTGCCCGACGAGCTCATCCTCTCCCTCTCGACACAACAAGACACACACACACGCACGACCAAACAGTGAGATGGAAAGAGGTGAAGACGGATGAGGTCCGAGCGTGGGGATGATGTACCTTCAAGAGGAGTGAGTGCAACACAAAACGGGGAGGAACTGGGCTCGATCACGCTCCTGTGGTAGGAAGCAAAGAGGAATGAGAGAGCGTGTGTAGATAGGAGGAGGGGGGAGGAGCTTCAGTGCCATAGTTTGCATCAACGCGGGGGTAGATGGCGGGGGCGAGGCAAGTGTGTGGAGGTGATGGTGTCTGGTACGTCCTCCTCCTCTGTCCTTCTTGTTACTGCTGTTGCTGGCTTCTGTCGGCAGGGCAAGGGGAGAGGGAGGGGGGGGGGCAAAAAACATGAAGGTGGAAGCGAGTAGCGTTACAGCGATGGGGGAAGAAGAGAGCGGAAGTGGGGCGGTGGGACAGTGAGGAGAGAGAGGGAGGCGCTTCTCAGCAGGTGGCCTTGTGGCCAGCTTGCATCACGACCCAGATTTGGTAGAAGGCGAAGATGATGCCCAGCAGAACGACGCAGACGGCGCCAAAGAGGAGGTTCGAGAAGACCATGACGTACTCCCACCAGCGCAGGTGGTGGCCGTGGCGCAGCCGGGCCCGCTCGCGTCGCACGTAGTCCAGTGCGGCGGGCACGACAAGGCCGATGATGCCGCATCCAAAGGCCCCGCCCAGGCCGACGAGGAGGCCGTAGTAGGGCAGGACGTAGGCAACCACGACGGCGCCAACAAGGAAGAGGATGCGCATGAGGTTGGGCCCCAGTTGCCAGTACGTCGGCAGCGTGCGCACGCCGAGCACGCGCCGGTCGCACAGCTCGCCAATCGGGAACTGCGCGAGTGGGATGATGCAGAGAAAGGCGAAGAAGAGGATGGCCGCCGCGGCCGTCTCCACCGGGCCGTTGGGCAGCGATACCGCCAAGACGGAGCAGGTGTCCGTACGCAGCGCCGTAAACACACAGAGGCCAAAGATCAAGTGGCAGCAAAATGCAACGGACATGGCGACGCGGAGAAGCAGAAGGAACCGCCTCGGGGCCATGCTGCGCTCCACCGGCACGGCAGTGCGCAGCGGACAGAGGATGTAGACGGCGATGCCGATCGCGATGAAGAACTCCGCCACGTCACTGGCCCACAGCCGCAGTTCCGTTGTCCCCCCCTCGCCCCCCGTCTCGTACGGCAGCGCAGTCAGGAAGAGTACGATACTGACAAAGACGAGCAGCGAAGCCACGGCGGCGAGCGGCCGCTGCGTGCTGGCGCGCTTCATGAACACCAGCGGCAAGGCGAAGACCGAGGGCATCGTGAAGGCCAGGGCGGTTGCCTGCCCCCCAGTGATGCCCATGGCTCCGAGCAGTACCCGCAGGTTCGACGCCGCGTACGTGACGTAGGCAATGAGGAATGCCGCGCCGTACCACAGGCTGATCATGGGAAACCACTTCCCCCACGTCATGCGGGGGACGTCGCCGTACATGATGACGGTGGCCGCCTCCTTCAGCTGGTTCTTGACGGCGAAGAAGGCTACCGTGTTGTAGTAGCAGAGCAGGTGGACAGCAACAAGAATGACGAGGCCGCCAACGAGGCCAGCCATCCGGAAGACGTACGGGACAGCCAGGATGTTCACATCCAGCGTCACGCGCATCACCGCGAGGAAATCGACGGCGACGAGCTGCTTTGTCTCCTGGGACACGACGGAGTCGGGGAAGATGGTCATGACGTACTCTGGCGCGTTGGCGATGATGTCGCCGGTGAAGTCGGCAAAGAGTGCGATGCCGCGACCCGTCCGCTTGGCGGCGCTGCGGAGGGGGGCCGGCATGCTGTGCGCGATGGCCTCTTTCCCGCCTTGGAGAAAGCTGCTGGTCGCGGCAAACATGTTGGCCACCGCGTCGGGCAGCACGGAGTCCCCCGTCTCGCGGAGGAAGTCCAGGGTAGACACCGTGCAGGACTCGTTGTACACCCTGAGCCGCGCCTCTTGCATCGCGTCCTCGGACATCCTCAGCGGCACCTCCCCCCGGACACTGATCGTCTCGCCGCCCTCGCCGCCATCGGCAGCGCGTGGCGATGCGACGCTGTCTCCGTTCTGGTCGTGGCGGCGGCTGAGGGGTCGGACCACCACCTCTGCATCCTCCTCTTCCACCTCGGTGCTCCTCTCCTCCCGCTCCACGTCGGAGCTGCTCCGGCCAGAGGCATTCGCGGCGTCGAATGATGGCGGGGTGGCCGGCGTCACCTCCGAGCTGGAGTAGTGCACCGAGGAGGCCACCGTGTTGAGGTGCTCGGCAAAGTGCACCGTCGCGGCAGTGCGCGCTGGCACGGCTACCTCCCTTCGTTCCGCTTCTTCTCTGTTGGTGTTCCCATCTACTTCCTGCGCCGTGGCGGTGAAGGGGACGGACGGCGGCGGCTGCGATCGGAGAGAAAAGGAGGCATCGTCCTGCGCACTCTCGCCGCTGAAGGAGCTGTTGTGTGTCGTCGTATCCTCCGGCGCGCTCGCCACCGGCATCGGCGCGTCGCCGTTGTCGGCCACAAATCGGCGTGCGTCTGTCTGCCATCCGCTGTGGCTGTGGAGGGGGGAGCGCAGGAAGATGGAGGAGGAGCCGGATGGCGTGGGGGCACCTGCAACGGGGAGAGGTGCGGCATTCTCGCCGCCCCATCCCTCCTCTCGCGTTCCTGCGTAGACGGTGGTGCTCTGCTGGTGGGGTTCTGCGGGGGGAGCCGGGCTGTTGTCCTCTCCCTCCCCATGAAGCTCCGACTTGTGCGCACTATCGAATGGGGTGTTCTCAGTCGTATCGGCGGGGGTGAACTCGTCCTTCGCTGTGGCGTCGTCCGCGTCGTCGCGGCCGTCGTACGGCGCTGGCTGCGTCAGGGGAAAAGCTTCGCCGTGGGCAGGTTCTGTTCTCTCCTCCTCACCGCCGCCCACAAAATGGAGGACGGGGTGGTGCGCCTCGGTGGTCGCCGCGAGGCGGGAGCGAGTGCTGTCGCTGGGATCGACGCCCACCTGTCCCGTCTCGGGGCCATCAAAGTCGGGCAGCGGGTACTGGTGCTCTGGGGTGAGAGGAGCACTATGGGGGAGGAAGCCCCCGCTGTCGTCGGCTGGCAGCAGCGGCAGCGGCTGCACACGTCCGGGATCATCTGGCATCTTCTCCTTCCCCCTATCCTGCTCTTCTTCGTCTGCCACTGGTTGTGGTACGCTCTCGGGCACAGGCACCAGGGCGGGTACCGCCTCGGGCTGGGCAGGCGGCTCGCCCCGTTCCGCTTCCTCGACGACGACGACGGCAGGGTGAGTGGCCTCCACCGGCTGTGGCGCATCATGAGAGGGATCTACGAAATCGGTGGGAGGGGGTGGTGGGCTGCTGCTGCTGCGTGACACTGGCTGCGGTTCCTCCGGCTGCTGCTGAGGCTCGACCGTGCCCTCCCCCTCTGCTTCCGCTGGTGGCAGGGAGTCCTCGGCCACTTCTCCAGGCCCGGCGATGTGGGCTTGCTCCGTTTCCTCGGGCATAGGCTCAGCCCCCTCGAGGGATTGCCCTGCCGCTGGCTGCTGAAAGGATACGGCCTCGTGAGTAGCGATCGGGGCGTGTTCCTCCTCTTCCTCCTCCTCCTCTGCCTTGTTGCCTTCAGCAGGATTGCTGGTTGGTGCTTCGATAGTTGGCGACAGAGGAGGGGTGTCAAGGGCTGCTACAGGTGGCGCTGCCATCGCCTCCGGCTGTGGGTGAGGTGGGATGTCAAGGACTGGTGCCCCGCTGCTCCACCCTGTGAGGATGCTGGTGCCGTCGTCGCCATGCGAGAACGGCACGGCGGCACCGTTGGTTGGGGTGCCGCTCGCGAGTGGCGCAGTGACCTCGCGACCTGGCATGTCGAAGGGGTTCTCAGCACCGGAGGTGGTGGGGGGAGATGCCACAGCCTGCGCCGACGACGGTGCTTTGCGACGCTCTCCGTTCTCCGCTTCCCCACGGGTATCTGTGCGCTCGCCGTAGTACCAGTCGCGCTCGTCCTGCCGCCTCGGTGCCGAGGCCCGGGGGGATGGCTTCACCGCCAACTGCGATGTCCGTTCGCGCGGGGTAGTAAAGGTGGTGGTGGGCTGCTGCGGGTTGACAGCGGCTCCCCCGTGGCGAGCGCGCGCGCTGGGCGGGAGCACCGCCCTCACGTCCTGTGTGCTGTACTCGTCGTTGTCAAAGCTGAGGTTGTCCAGCGAGCTCCCACTCTCGCGCTGCTGCCGGGGTCGGGACATTCACCCAGATGAAAGGGGAGGAGGCCTATGATAGAGCAATACTGAGGGGGGGGGGGGGAGAGAGAGAGAGAGGATCCATATAAGAGGAATAGAGCTAGTTTTCAACGATTAGGAGGGGGATGGCTGCTCTTCCATCACCCTATCCTTCCCCCACCCCCAACCCGTCAGGCCAGCGCAGGCCACTCACACAGATGTGCTGCTCTATCCATTGTCTCTTCCTCTTCTTCTTTTTGACGCTTCTCCCGTTCCTTGCGGAAGGGGAGGAGTTTGCGCGTTACGACGAGAGGCCATCGACGGCAGAGGTGGGGATGCGTGAAGCAGACCATAGGCACAGAGAGGGGGGAGAGATAATGAAGAAGAAGAAGAAGAGAGGAAGTCAGGCGAATGCAAAGAGATGTGCGACGGGCCTTTGTGTGCGCGCGCTACGCAGACGCGCGAAGAGCTTCAAGGAGCGACTCTATCCCAGTAATGTATCCCTCGTCCACTGTGAGTGCCGCGTCGGGGTCGCCGTTAGCCTGCAGCTCCTTCCACTCGTAGGTGTACGCAAAGTCTACCATGACAGCGCGCACGGTGGGCACCGGGTCCGCCGCGTCGTACACGATAAGCAGTGATGAAGTGTAGAAGCGGAACACGCCGTGGGCCTTGAAGGCGGCGAGGAGTCGTGTGAGCTGCTCCGCCAGCCTCTCGCGGACGGCCGCGGCGACGCTGACTTTTCTTTCGGCTCTGTCGGCAGCGACTTGCTCTTCCGAGCCGGTGCCTTGTTGACCACCGGCTGCATTGTTGTCGTCGTCTGCGCAGGCGGGCTGATAGCTGCTGAGGAAGTACCTCACCATCTCCTTCACCTCCTCAAAGCTCAACGTGAACAGGTCGTGTTTCGATTTCACCTCGAACGACTGGTGTGTGGCGGACCAGCGTTTGAAGCCGGCGAGTCGGATGCCGTAGCGCTTCGAAGTCGAGATGACGGCCTTGTGCTCCTTTTCGCGAATCTTCTCTGGTGTTGCGTGCATGCCGTACTGCCGCACGCCCATCTTCACATCCAGCACGCACGGGTATCTGAACCCATAGCACACATCCTGCAGCACAATCATCTCCACCCAGCCATCATCACCAGCCGCCGCCGCTGCCGCGACACTCCCGTTCCCTGGAGTTTGACCGCCACCGTTGACTTTCTCCTCTCCCGCGTTGTCGTTGACACTCGTGTGAGCCTCGTCATTGGCAGAGGCCCTGCCCTCCTTCTTCTGCTCGTTTGCCTTGGCTAGTCCGCGGTCCGCGGGTGGCGCTGTCTGCTGGGGATCCCCCCCCGCACCGCCGCCGCTGGTGCGGCTGGCAAGGAAGGGACTTGTGTTGCTTGTCGCGGTGCTGCGGGCCGGGTCCGGGTGCCGCGGTGGCAGACGGCGCGCCAGTTCCTCGGCAATCTGCGCTGTCGCGACGGCCACGACGTCGTCGCACGAGAGAGATGATGCCGCTGTTGCGGCGGCGGCTCCCCCTGTCGGCTTCACGGGGGAGTTCCGCGCGTGTGCATCCACGCCGTCTGGGGGCGTGGGGACAGCGGCGGCAGGTGCGGGGCCGTCGACAGCCTCACAGCCCTCGTCCGTCTTCACAATGACGGGGCGATGCCTCTTGCCTTGGCCTTGGCCATCCGCCTGAGCCTCCTTCTTCTCCACCGCAAACTGCGACATCACCTGCTTCACGGCATCCGTGTGGATCACCACCCGCGACGCGTTCAGCGGCGGCTGCGAGTGCGGGCTCACACCGTGGCTGCCCTCCGGCACGACAAGTGAGCCCACATCCTCACGGAGAGGGCTGTTGCCGCTCACCGCATTCCCAATATCGCTGTTGCTGGTGCAGGCCGCGGTGGATAGCCTTCGTGGTGCCTCCATATTGTACTCCCCAGGGGAGTAGGCGTCCTCCTCTCTCTCCTCGGTGAAGCCGATGGAGCCGACCTTGAGGCTGGCCACGCTGCGCGTTCCGTAGTAACGAGGCAAGAAGGGCACAATGGCGTTGGCAGCGTCGGTGTAGGCCTTGTGTTGGGCGGATGGCACCGTCTCCACAACGGGTGAATCTACCACATCCCTCGTCCCTTCTCCGCTCTCTCTGTTCTGACCGTCTTGGTCCTTGGCTGCTGCTGCTGCTGCAGTTGCTTCAGCTTCATGGCGCGCATGGGCCTCCTCGGCGTCCAGCCACTCCCAGTTCTGCGTGGCGGCGGCTACAATAGTCGCGTAGAACTTCTTCTCTCGTGCCGAGCGCGTGGCCTTCCACAGCGTGCCGGCCTGCGACAGCATAATGTGCCTTCCGCTAACGGAGTGCCCATAGGGCCTGGCGACGAGGTCGGTGCCCGTCGTCAGCTCCACCGTTACGGTGTCCAGGAAGACGGTGCCAGAGTGAGTCGAGCTGGCGCCATCGGCACCCGGCAGGGAGTCCTCCTGCTGTAGCTGCGACATCTCCCCTCGATGAGCCTTATCAGGTAGTCGTGTGCTGTGTGCTGTGTGTGGAGGGGAGGAGGAACTGAGCACGGCGACACACTGACAGGGAAGAACAAACGAACAAACAAATGGAGGAATCGCTCGCTCTTTCTGTCTCTTTCTCTTGCAACGGGATGTTTTGCTTCGTTCGGCTTTCTTTGCTGTTGGTGGAAGTGTCCCCCCAACGGCAACTGCAAAAATCTTCTTTTTTTCCTTTAAACTGTACTTCTCTTGAGTGGTGTATGACCATACACTGTGTAGAGGGGACAGAGGGAGGGCAGGGGCAGATAGGGTGAGTGAAGGGGTGGGGTGGGTGGGGGTGGGGGTGGGGACTCTGTGAGGAAGCCTTCACAGAAGGGAGAGAGAGGGGAAACCCACCTCGCGACGATAGCGTGGCGTTTGCCATGTCTTTCTTCCAGCAATCCTCATTCTCCTTTCATTCGGTTTATGTGTGTTTGTTGGGGATCCCAGCATTAGATATTGATGGAGGAGGAGGAGGGAGAGGGAGAGGTAGAGAAAGGGTGGTGGAGGAGGTTTCGTTGGCGGGGGACTGTCCGCGCGCTGCTTAACACTCGGCGGAAACTTAATGAAAGGAGGAGTGTCACACACACACACACGCACACATAGGGAGAGAGAAGAGGAGAGGGTGGGGAGGACGAGGAGTGCAACGAAGAAAGGAAGGGTGTGCGTTGGTGTGCACACAAGACAGTTCCCCCTCCCCCTGCCTCATCCCCTTTTCCTTCTTTAACCTCACCAAGGAAATAAAAAGAAGCAGAGGAAAACCACAGCAGACAGAAGAGAGTGTTGGGGCTCTGTTCTCTCCCCTTTTCTCTCTCTATTGGAGAGGGGAAGGAGGCAACGAGTCCACATCATTTCAACGAGGAGCGATAAGGTACACCACACGGCAGAATCAACAACAGGACAAGTCATGGAGGAGGCAATGTAAGAGGGAGGGGGGCAATGGAAGCTGCAAGCATGCGTGAGGCAGGCGCGAGAGCGGTAGCTAGTTCGTCGCCCCCACCACGCATGCACGAGGAGAGGGGAAAAGGAGGCGCGTTACCGACAAGCACGAGGGCTCCCGCAGGGGGAAACAGAAGTAACACACGTGTAATGAAAATCTTTAATAGGCAGCCGCGATGAATCAGAAAGAGAGAGAGGCAGAGAGATTGGGTTGCAGAGGACAAAAGGAGGAAACGTGGCGATAGGTGGTCCCTTCCTTATGGACTTGTCTGTCTGTATCCCCCCCCCCTTTTCTTCCTTTGCCTTCTTCTCGACACATACACATTGCCTCCCTCCAACTCTCTACTCTCCCTTTCCTCATCTCTCTCTCGCCACGCTGCGAAGGTATGTAGACATGGCGTGACTCGCATTGCCCTCCTCTACCCTCATTACGACGACGCAGAGGGGAACGCAACAACGCGAACAGGACGCCGACTCCCCTTTCACTCTTTCTCTGATATGGACTTCGCTTCATCGTACAAATGCACTTCTGCTTCTCTATTATAATCCTCCTTCTTCTTCACTCGTCTACAGGAAGGGTCGCGTGGTGGTGGTGGAGCAACGTGTACCGCAACATACGTGTGTGTGTGTGTGAGGGGAGGTAGGGGACACGCTATCCGCGCTCTGTCTACTTTGTGTCGTTGGGGTCTTCGTATTTGGTGACCGCACCGACGCCCTTCCTCGCCCTCTTCTTTCCGCGAGCGCCGGGCGGTGGCTCCTCCCCGTCCCGCTGATCGTCAACGTCAACGGTCGCGGTGGCGGCCGCGGCGTCCCCGTCAAGGTCCTTGCCGCTCGCGGTCCTCCCCGCTGTCCTCACAGGAATCTCAATGTCGTCGTTGTGCTCGTCGCCGTGCAGCTTGTGCTGGCTACCGCCTCGCCCCCCAACGTAGAGACGGCTGCCCATGTTGCTCACGTCGCTATCCTGCGCTCCTGTGGCGGTGCTACCGTCAGCGTTGTTCGACGGCACCTCCCGCCCCGCGGGCTTCACGGAACCCATCTCCTCGTCCGCGGAGGACGTGGCCTCCACGCCGTTCGCCGGCAGCATACCTAACGCAAAGGTGCCGCCACCGGCACCTGCGCGGGGTGGTGGGCCGCCTTCTCTTTTCGGATCCCCAGTGGGACTGACGCTACTGCTATTGCCCGCCACCGCGCCTGGGACGGCTGCTGCTGCTGCTGTCATGGGCAGAATGCCGAGGAGCAGGTCACCCTGCACGTCGTTTTCGCCGTCGTGGTAGAAGACGCCCTCGTCGAGCGGCTCGTCCCCGGCGTCCCTGGCGCCGTCGTCGTCGCCGCCGGAGATGCTCTCGCCGTCCTCCTCGGACACCGTGCACTGGACAATGACGCCCTGGAAGCCGTTGGGCACGAAGAAGTGACAGTACAGCCACGAGACGATGCAGCCGCCCACGACGAAGGCGAGAAAGGCTATGCCGATTGCCAGCGACGTCATGGCCGACACAATGGCGCACATCAGCGAGAAGGCAGCCGCCGGCGCCAGGCAGAGCGCGGCCACCCACGTGTTGCACGGCAGCGCGTACGGGCGTGGGAGCTTGGGATACTGGATGCGCAACTTCACCACGGCGAAGTAGATGACAAGCATGCGCATGCAGTAGAGGGACTGGCACAGGGAGACGACATCGCCAAACTCCAGAGTGCAGGAGAAGATCATCGTGACGGCGGAGTTGATGAGGATGGCCGGGATCGGGGTGCCCAGGCGGGGGTGGTAGTAGCCAATGATACGGGATACCTTCTTGGGGAACATCTCCATCGTGCCCATGCCCGCGAGCAGGCGACTCGTGCAGCACATGTTCGTCAGGGTGAAGCCCACACCGCTCAGCATCGCACCGGCGAACAGCATGTACTTCAGCCAGTCCCCGGCGATGGCCTTGGCCACCGCTGGCCAGTGCCCCGCCTGCCACTGTGTATAGTCCTGGTCGGGCCCCTGGTTGCTCACACCGGCGAGCATCGGCATCACGTAGCCGACGTAGGTGCCGAACATGAGCATGATCATGGCCTTGGGGAGCGCCTTGCGCGGGTTCGCGATTTCCTCGACCACGGCGCCGGCGTTCTCGATGTTGGCGTAGTTCCAGCTGATGATGGAGAAGAAGGCGGCCCAGTCGACACCGCTGAGGCCACGGTCGTCGACGCCCACCTTGAGGACGGCCTTGTTGAAGCCGTGCCCGAAGAGCTGGATGACGGTCATCAGAGTGAAGGGGAGAATGGTGATAGCGCACAAAATGATGGACGAGCTGCCAACGATTTCCACCCCGACGCAGTTGAGCACGCAGCACAGCACCACGACGGCAATCTTGACCGCGGCGGCCTCGCCTTGGTTGATGTCCGTCAGGTTCGAAACGTACTCAGAGGTGAGGCTGGGGTACGTTGCGTTGCCAATGAAGGTGATGAAGATGGTGGCGAGGATGCAAAGGAAGGAGATGAAGGACGGGAATGCCGCATTCGCCCACATGAGCACACCAGAGTTGCTGGGCACGGCGGTGGAGAGCTCGGCGACGGCCAGGCCAGTGGGGAGTGCCCAGAGCCACGGCAGGACGATGCACACGATGAGCGTGATGAGGGGTCCGGCCGAGCCGATCCCGTCCTCAAAGCCGTAGCCGCCACCCACGCAGTTCGCGAAGAGAATGCCAAAGAGCGCGATGGAGTTGAGGGAGCCGCGGTGGGCCACCGCCTCACCGGTGTGCTTCACCCACTCGGGACGCCGAATGACCTCGCGCGTCCTCCTCATCTGTGGGTGAAATACGGGCTCGAGGTGGGAGCGCTTCGCAAAGGGCTGGGCTTTGTCATGGCTCATCGAAATGGCGGGTGAGAGAGGGAGAGTAAAGGAAGGGTGTGTGTGTGTGTGTCAGTGTGCTGAGGAGGGTATGGTGTATGTAAACTCTCTGTGTGTGACACAAGGAGCGATGGACAGACTTCAATAGGGTAGAGGTGGGAAGCAGGGGGGAAGCTGGCAAGGTCAGCAACAGCACCTACGAGAGATACGCAATAGGACGAGTGAAGGGAGAGCAAAGGGGGGTGTGAGGATGACAATGGAGAGGAGGACGAGGAAGGGTAGTGGATCAGTTGTACTCCCTAAAAATACAGGTGGATAAGCAAGTGGATAGGGCCTACATGCAGTAGGGGAGGAGAGAGGGAGGGAGGGAGGTGAAGGGTATCCGAGCAAAACCAACGCAAACGAGTGAGGTAGATGGATCTCCGATGAGAATAGCAGTCTCCGTCCTTGTCTCTCTCTCTCTCCGTCTCTCCGTCTCTCCTTCCTTTGCTTCTCTGCAAGGCCAGATGTAAGGAGGTGGAGGAGCCGACAGCAGCTGTCTCTCCATCGGCTATCCCGATGACATGTACTTTATTCTTTTTGCATCAACGCCAAAGAGCTCGGCAACACATTTACCAACGGGAGACACCGTGCATTCCACCAAGGCCAGCGATGGAGAGAAGAGCGAGGGAAAGGCTAGGGCAAGGCGGCGGGGTGGCATGGGAGATGGATCCACACCCCCCCAGCAGTGCAGAGGTAGTGCTGGGGGGTGGGGGGTGGGGGAGAAATAGGTGTAGAAGGGAAAGAGAGACGAGCCAACACACAGTCGAAACAAACCAAAGAGGAAAGGATAAACAGACGCGGCATCAGCGCGCAGTGACGTGTGGTGCAAATAGGGAGAGGGAGGGGAGGAGGGATGGATGGGGATAGCAGTGAAAGCGGTCTTCACCTCATCTCTGTGATCCCATTCCATTTTAGCTTCTTTCCTCTCCTCCTCATGTGGCGGGGGTACTAAGCGTCAAGCATCTGCTCCTGCTGCTTCTCCTTCTCCGCCTCCGCGGCCTCCTCCGCCGCGCGGAGTCGCTCCGCCTCCTCCAGCAGCGGCCTCGCCTCCTCCTCCGCGAGGATGTGGAACTCTGGCACGGTCTTGACGGTCGCCGCATAGGGGTCCAGCAGCCGCTGCTCCGGCGGCGCCGGCACCTTGCGCAGCACGGCCACCTCGACACGGTTGGGCGAGAGTTTGACGGTGTCCATGGTCTTGCTGATGATGCGCAGGCCGAGCAGCTGGCCTTGCTCGAGCGTCATGTCCGGCTGCCAGTCCTTCTTCAGCAGCGACTGCGCCACCTGATCGCTTTGCCCAATGGCGTAGGCCGACCACGCGTTGTAGTCCCCGCTGGGCTCGGTGCTGTAGAGCTGGAAGCCGTGGTAGCGGTCCCAGCCAATGATGATGAAACTGACGCCAAAGGGACGCACACCGCCGTACTGCGTGTAGAGCTGCTTCTCGTCGCAGATGGCGCGGCACAGGTCCTCGATGGCGATGGGCTCCTGGAAGGCATACTGATGGCGGTGCGCCACCAGGCGAGCCTGATTGATGAGGGCGTAGGCATCAGAGGTGACGCCAGCAACGCTGCAGCCGAGGTGGTCCGCGAGCTTGAAGACCTTCTCGCCGCTAATGTTCTTATCCTGCAGGTTCTCGCTGTCAAAGAGGTTGTTCTCCGTTATGCGCTCCGCCACCAGCACGACGCCGTCCTTGGTGCGGATGCCGATGACGGTGCCGGCCTTCTGAATCGCCTCGACAGCGTACTCCACCTGATACAGGCGGCCTTCTGGGGAGAAGGTGGTCGTGCGAGAGTCGTAGCGCGAGGACATGATTGTCTGCTGTATCTCTTTGTCCAAACGCGCGCGCGAAGAGAAAGCGGAGAAGCAGTCGGCGTCGACAGCGGTGTGTTTGTTTGTGTGTGTGTGTGCGGGGAGGGGAGAGGGAAGTAGGGGAGGAAGTTCCTATCCCCAACAGGAAGTGAAAGACACGAGAGAGAGGAGGGAAGGAGGGAGGGAGGGTGACGGAGAGGTCAACGGGTCATGGCAGCGATGGAGGAGGGACGGCATACCCAACTATTGCTTTGCAATGCACACATGTTGTACGCGCGCGCTTGTCAGCTCGAGCAAAGAAGTGTTTGTCATTTGTCGACGGAGAAGCAACTGCATTCGTGTGTGTCTGATGATGGTGGTGGTGGTGTGGCAACGTGCGAGAGGCTCACGCACGCACTCCCTCACTCCCCCCAGGGCCGGCCCAACATGCGCAGCTTCTCCTTCCGCACAATAAGCTCCGCCTCGACGGTGCGCCAGAGCGGCCGCAGCGTGGCGTCACCAAGGCCAAAGTAGGTGGCGCCTAGACGGAACACGCGCCGCCTTGCTTCCTCCACGACGGTGACGTCGCCGTGGCAGTGGAAGAGACTGGCGGCCATCGCATCGTACACGAAGCAGCGGGCCTCGGGGGAGGCGGCCAGCACGCAGTCCTCGGCGGCCCTAATTTCCTCAGGGGTGAAGCTAGGGGGGAGCGACTCCTCGCTTGGCAGCCCAGAGCCCGAGGGGGCTGAGGGACCCGCGGATGACGTCGATGCCGACGTTGTGGACTGGCCTGCCCCATGCTTTCCTTCGACTGCCTCGCTAGCGCTGCCGGTGGCGGTGAGCGATCTTGACGTGGACTGCTGCTGCTGCTGTTGTTGCTGCTGCTCGGTGGCCTCGGGATCGTTGCTGGTGAGCTGGCGGGCCAACTTCCGCAGCAGCTTCGTCGTCTCGTCGTCATCGTCCTCTTCTTCGAGGGCTGAGTGCGGTGGAGGAGAGGTGCCGCTAGCTACTCTAGCCTTGCCGCTCTCTCCACACAAGGACGAGAACGCCACGCTGGCGGACGGTGGCTGTGGATGCTGCTCTGGCGAGCGTGCGGTGCTCGGCGGCGCGGTGGGAGGACGGTGCAGGGCAGCCAGCGGGTCCCGCAAGTCCATCCCGACGTCCCCGTTCGCGTCTCCGGTCTGCAGCAGCTTTCCAATGAGATGCTCCCGCAGGATCACAACATCGTCCTCCGAGGCTACGTACTGCAGTGCAATGGACAAGAGCGTTTGGTTCGGGATCGACATGGCGGAGCAGCCAGCGATCCAGTCGCGCGAGCGGCGGCCACCGCCCGAAGCGAAGACGAGGGCCTTGCAGTACAGTTGTCGTGTGGTGAGGGCACCGTCGCTAAAGGTGCTGCCGAAGCTGCCAAACACCGGCCCATCTCCAGCGCCGTAGCGCAGCTCGCTGATCCACTGCGCCGCTTGTGACGACAGGTGTCTGCACTGGATTCGGAGGAGAGGTGCGCGGTGCAGTGCTGGAGGAGGAGAGTGGGTGGGTTGGTCAGACACTAGCGCACCGAGCGCTGCACGCGATGCCAACGCGCGCCGCATCATCGGTGGGGAAGGGAGGGAGAGGGGGGGGGGGAAGGAGGTGATAAGAAGGCAGCGAACGCGCGCGAGCCACAACAACAACAACAGGAGAGAGAGAGGAGCTGGAGGGAGGGGCAGAAGAGAGAGCTATACGAAGGGAAGGAGAGAGGGAAGGAGGTGCGTGCCTCTTGCCGGTTCTTCTTCCTATCGCCCATATTTATCCACTTTGGGGGGCCCCGCGACGCGTGGCGCTGCACAGCCCCCACCCACCCACCCACCCACACACGCAGCATTCCCCTTCCTCTGTGCCTCTCTTCTTTATCGCTTCCTCTGCGTCATGGATCGTGTGTTGCTCATACCTTTGTGGGGCGGGGGGAGCATTGCGGATGGACCTCTGTGACTGCCTCCTTCCCCTCCCCGGAGGACGAACGAAGCGGGACAACAAACTGAAGAGGAAAGCAGGCAAAACGAAGATCAGCTGAGAGCGGAGAGCAGAGAAAAAGCAGAGAGAAAGCAGAATGTCGCGACACAGCGGGAATCACCTTCACGGGGATGACTTCTCCTCCTCCGCTTTATGGGAGGCACCACCGTCAACATCGCCACCATTCCCACCACCGCCATTGGCTTTGGGCTCTGCCCCACCCTTCGCGCCGTCCCTGTCCCTCACCGCGGGATGAAGCACAGGGTCCTCAATCGCGCAGATACGCTTCATATCGTACACATCAACAATGCCGCTAATATCCAGCTCCGACATGTCCGCCCAATCCAGTGCCCTCATCACCGTCTCCGCCACTGTCTCCACACTTACTGGCGGCACGAACACCTTGCGGCCGCCAACGGTGGTGAGGAGGATGTCCAGCGGCTTGCCAAGGAGGCCCAGAGGGACCGGCACGACGGTGCCCGCCTCGTTGGTGGCGGAGGGCACGACGCGGAAGCGGGTGCCGTAGACGAACCCCGGCCGCAGCACGACGCCACGCCGGCCCATGTTCTTGAGCACCGCGTCCTCAGCAATCTTCTTCCCGTGGAAGTACCCCTTCAGCAGCCGACGACTGCCAATCGTGCGAGGGAGGTACTTGTTGTACGGCTCCGCAGACACGTAGACGAACTTGCGAACGGCCGGCATCAGCTTCTCGTGGCAGATGCCGGCGGCAATATTGGTGTTCGTGTCTCCATTCACCTCCCGTGCGGCGTCGTAGTCCGTGGTGAGCAGGCCAATGGTGCTGACCACGGCTGTCGCGTCGGGGTGGTCATGCATGAAGTGAAAGACCTGCTGCCGACTCGCGGCGTCGATGCTCACAAACTGCACGGCGTGCTCGTCCTCGACGCTGCGCACATAGTCGACGAGACTATCGCCCTCGTTCAGGTCCCTCTTCGCTGCGCCAACTTCCTCCTCCGACACACTGGGGATAGGCGCGTCGCCGGCCAGACCGACAGCACCCAGCTTCGTCGCCTCCAGAGCGGCGGTACGGCCGCCAACCACCTGTGCGCGGCGAGCCAGGGCTTCCAGCGGGGATCCGGCATCCGGCACGCCACCGCGCGTCGCAACGACGATCTTGTACCCCCTCAGCAACGCTTTACGGGCCACGTTGGAGCCGATGAAGCCGGTGCCCCCGAACAAAAGCAGTTTCTTCTGCATCTGGCGAAGAGAAAGTTGGACAATGGGGGAGTAGGAACGAGGAGGAGGTGTGTGTGTGTGTGTGTGAAGGCAACCAATGTCTACACGCAATGTCCAGAGAGGTGGTGCACAAAGAGACTTGGTGGGGCAAGACTTCTCAAATGGAACCAAAATGAGGTGAGGTGAGGTAATGGAATAGCTCCCCAGGCGCGTGTGTGTGTGTCCCTCCTTCCCTTCCTCGCCGCGCGCGCGGTGCCTGTCCCCCTTGCCCTTGCCATGGCTGCCTCCGCCCTCTCCGCCCCCTCTCCATGGAGGGGCGGAGATGCAGAGCGAGAGCAGCGGACTATCCCTCCCCGGCAGCGACGGGAGCCTGGTGGATCCTTCCTTTCTCCGTGGTCTGGAGTAAATGGGTGGGTGGGGAGTCGTGCTGTTTCGAAATAGGCAATGACCGGATCACAGAGTTACAACGAAGAGAGAAAAAGAGTAAAGGAAGCTCATGCGCGTGCGAGTGTGCCTCAACGTTCCCGCCCCTGTCACACAACCAGCAAGGAGGAAGACGGGGGGGGGGGAGGCAGCGAACTCGTGACAGCTTCGCTCGATAGTCCAGACGGGGGCAGGAGGAAATGGAGGCAATCCATAGCTGACGGCACAGCACACAACAGGAGGAAGGCGCTCATCGAACAGTGTGGGTGCATGGGTAGTGCAGTGAGGCTGCCTCGCCCCTTCCCTCCTTCCCGTCAATGTCACGCCTCCCCCTGTCTGTGCATTCTTAGCTCTTCGCCCTCTTCCCCACCAAAACGAAAGCCAAAGCGAAGTCAACAACCACAATAGGTGAGCATACACGAGAGAGAAGTACAGTGTTGGTTCGCAGGACAGGGGAGCAACGTTACTCCCCCCCTATCCGCAGGAACACCAGCAAGGCCTATTCTTCCCCCTCCTCGGAGAAGGGGAAAGGGGGAAAGGGAGAGCCTCCCCGACAACAACACACAAAGCGATGCACAGGTGCCTCCTTGAGGAAAAGTGAGAAGAAGACAACAGGACACACACACAAAAAAAGAAGAGAAATGAGTTAGGGAAGCGGAATGCAGTAGCTTTACGCTCCCTGACGAGAGAGAGAGAGAGCCGGCGGTGGTGGTGGCTGATGGTTGATGTACACAAAGACCTCCCCCGACCTCACGCTTTGGAGAGCCGGCGTGGTAAGGACAGTCGAGAGAGGGGGGAGAGGGCACGAGATGATTATGAAACGGTAGTTGACGTGCAGAGGAGCTGCAGCAAAGGGAGAAGAGGGGGAGGGGAGGGGGGACACACAGTGTCCGACATGTAGGAGGAGACCTCTTTTTTTAATACTTCTCCCCCCCCTCTATCCTTCTTCTTCACGCCGCAAGCAGCAGTCCGTCCGCAGAGGAGGCCGCGGGGCCACCGTTGCTGCTGCCCTCGGAGTGCCCATCGCCCTCTGTTTTCGCGACCTTGGCGTCCGGCGCGTCGGTCTCTCCGTTGCCCGCGCTGCTGTGCCTGTCGTCCTCGTCGCTGTGGCGGGGGTGCTTCGTACCCGGCGACGGCCCCAAAAGGTCCTCCGCGCTGTGGTCTCCGGCTCTCTCCCGAGCCTCGTAGCCGCCATCGTCGTCGCGCATGTCGCCAAGAACGCCATCCTCCTCCAGCCCCCGCTGCGGGGAGTCGCTCGGGGTGTCGTCGGTCAGGGCGTAGTGGTCGAGGGAGCGGATGGTGCCGCCGCCACCGTTGTGGCTGGGGAAGGCGTCGGCGGTGGTGGCCTGGGTGGCCGCCTCCCCCGGTTCCAGCAGCTGGGAGAAGCTGCGGCCGTAGAGCGGGGCGACGGTGCCGCCGAGGCTGCCGTGCGATGGGCCACTAAGAAGAATAGAGCTGCCGGCGGCGTCCCCGTAGTACGACGAGCCCTGCGGCTGCGTGTTGGGCTGCGAGACGGCGCCGGCCATCTGGGAGAGCCCGGCGACGCCCTCCAGGCCGTTGTGCTCCACAAACTTCTGCCGTGCGATGCCTCCGGGCCCGTACTCGCTGTCGAACTGCCGCACGAGTTGCAGGATGCTGGCGCGGCCCTGTGGGTAGTCGGTTGGCAGGCGACTGTCATAGTACTTGGGGGACCGCAGGTACTGCCACAGGCTCACGCCGCAGCGGCGCAGCTCCTTCAGGAATCCCTGCTCGTCCGACTTGGCGTCCTGGCACTCCTCGCAGCGGTGGTGGTAGGAGTCGCAGAACAGACACACCTCGGGGAATGCGGCGGCACGCAGTGGCCGTAGGTGGCCCAGCAAGTCGCCAGAGTTGATGTAGAGAAGGAAGCTCTGCACCGCGTCGGTGCTGTAGCGCGCGGCGGCCAGCGGGATGTGAGCGTCGTCGAGCTCGCGGATGGCCTGCATGTAGCTGCTTGGATACCCGCGCGCCGTGGCCGCCAGCACGCCGAACGCGTCGCGCAGATTAGAGGCCTCCTCCTCCTTCTCCTCCTTGCGCAGCTGCCGCAGGCGACCAAAGAGGGTCTTGGGGTTCAGCTGCACGTCGATCTCCCGAAGATTCTCCTCGGCGAAGATGCGGCGAGCGCGGACCTCGCAGCGCTTGGTGCTGTGACCCGCTATCCTGCACTCCTCGCAGTACGGCACGCCACGGTCCACCATGACACGCAGCGCCAGCCGCAACTCGCACTTGCGAAAATCCTTGGCCTTCCTGTCGTCCTCGTCGATGCGACGCATGGCGTCCTCGACGCGGTACTTGTTGTCCTCACTGCTGCGGAGGTCGAGCAGGTCGTTCTCGCCGAGCACGAGGCGCGCCACCTGCAAGTCCCACGGCTCCGCCTCGTCGCAGCCAGGCTCCTTGTTTGGGCAGTTCTCGATGCTGTGGAAGGGCTGCAGACAGGAGTGGCACAGGATGTCCTTGATCCGCGCCACGGCCACCACCTCCTCGGGCACGCGTGCGTACTTGCCCGGAGTGTAGGACACGGGTAATGAGCCGTCCACCAAGCAGAAGAAGAAGGAGCTCGTCTCGCGAATCTCCTCGAGGAAGTGCTCCGCGCGCTCGGGCAGTTGTCTCCGCCGGAACGACGTGTCGAGCACCTCGACGCAGCGCAGCAGCTGGTCCCACTCGCGCAGGCGGCGGCGCGGCTTGAGAAAGCGCTGCGCCTTCACCAGCGCCGGACTGAGGTCGTCGTCGCTGGGCTTGTCAAAGACGGTGCGGCCGGGCAGGAGAGAGTAGCTTGCGTGAAGCCAGAGGGCGTGCAGCTCCTCGGGGCCGGTAACGGCGCCGCGGATGGTGTCGAAGGCGGCCAGCACCTCGTCGTAGGGGCGCTCCTGAGCAATCAGGTTGACAATGTGGTCCAGCACGTCCTCGGTGCGCAGCGGCAGGGTGAGGTCACTACGGTAGAGGCGATCGACGGCCTCCATGTAGGTATATTGGCGGCCACCAACGATGGGCAGTTGGCGCACGCCGTGCCAGCGCGGCGGGCGGCGCGGCGGCTGCCGCTGCTGCTGCTGCAGCTGCAGCTCTCCGCTTCCCCCATCCTTCTCCTTCTCCTCCTCATCCTCCTCTCCCGTGGTGAAGGCGGAGGCGGGCAGGAAGGCGGTCTCACAAGGGCATTTGTCCTCCTCGTGCCGCCACGTGTCGCACAAACGGCAGCCCCCTTTGGCGGCGATGAGCTGCTGCAACCACTTCCGCACGCCGGGGTGCATGGCGGCGTCTAGGGCCTCGACCTCGGCCAGGGTGGTTGGCAGGCGGCGCCCGCGCGGCCGCATCGCGTTGTTGTCCGTCGGCGCCGCCGGGGTGGTGTTCCACCCATACACCAGCAGCACGTGCAGCGCAAGTGACGGCCTCGGCGACTTGCGGCGCAGCCGCCAGAGGCTGTCCTTGAAAGTTGCTGGAATCTCCAAGTGCCGTGCCCCCTCTGGGGAGAGCGTGTTGCCCTGGCGGCCGACCTGCCGCATCAGGTGCTTGAGCTCGCGGAACATGTCTGAGCGCCAGATCTTCTCCCATGTCTCGATGATCCTCTTGTACTTACGTTTGAGCACAAACACCGTCTGCGGATCGAGGGCCTTGCGGTCGTTGTCGTTAATGGTGGCCGAGGGGATCACCTTGTCGTAGGAGCTGAGGTTCAGCTTCCCGTGGTGGTGGTGGTGGGAGTCGCGGGGCTCGCCGTCCTCGTCATCAGCGCCGCCGGAGGGCGAGGGCTGTGTGGCGGTGCTATCGAGAAAGCCATTTGCGTTGCTGTCTCTGCGTGCTATCGTCGTGAACCAGCGGTGTGGGATGAGGTAAGGCAGGAAGAGGGCGATTTTGTCGGCCAGGGCGGTGCGGTGGAGGCTGCTGTCAGTGTCCCCGCACTCGGCCAGGACGCCGTTCAGCACCGTCCAGGCCCCGGTGCGGTCCTTGTCGTTGGCGTCGTCGGTGTCGACGACGCGCCAGATGAGTGCGCGGGCCACCTCGCTGGGGTGGGCGGCGGCGTGCGCGCGGGCAAAGCGGAGGGCGTGCT
Source organism: Herpetomonas tarakana (assembly GCA_030849825.1). Classification (NCBI taxonomy): domain Eukaryota; phylum Euglenozoa; class Kinetoplastea; order Trypanosomatida; family Trypanosomatidae; genus Herpetomonas; species Herpetomonas tarakana. The sequence goes on from JASAOB010002841.1 coordinate 68,891, forward strand.
TCGTCTCCGCCTCGATGGCCCCATCCTCCTCGAGTGGCGAGGAGAGCTGCACGCAACAGCGATGCAGGAAGTCTCGACTTACACTAGTTTCCGTCATGCGCGCTCCTTGCGTTCCCCGCGCGTTCCTTCTTCTCCTTCCGAAAGGGAGGTGTGTGTGGTGGTGGGGGGGGGGGGGGCGAGAGAGAGAGGGAAGGAGGCCCTTTAAGCAGAATCAACGACAACGGCAAATGACTAGAGACTATATGGAGAGAGAGAGAGATGTAGAATGCAGATACACGTCCCACTAATGACCACAAGGGGGGAAGGGTTGCGTGCACAGGGGGCAACGCGGAGTATACAGAGGGTGGAGAAGGTGAAATGAAATCGAGAAGAAAACGGCAAAGAAGCCGGGGTGGGGTGGGGCAGCGGCACGCCTACAGTGAGGGGGGTGGGGGGTGGGGGGGGCGGCAATCTCCTTCCACTACTGATTCCTGCTTTATTCCGAGGGAGGCGTGCGGTGTGTGTTCTGTCTCCCTGTCCCTCGCTCTACGAGTGTGTATGGGTGTGTGTGTGTGAGGGATGGTGATGCCCGCTGTTGCTGAGAAATGATGGAGAGGAAGGGGTGGGGTGGGGTGGGGGGCTTAGGTATTCCTCGTGCCTACGATTCTCAATGTATGGAAAGGAGAAGGAGAAGGCTGCTGAGATGGAGTGAGGATGAAGAAGCGATGGGTTCGACAGTGTGAGGGGGGCCCTTCGCTCTTTGGAGAAGAGATTGCGTGTGCATGTGCATGTGAGGGATGGCGCTGTGCGACAATGGCTGTGTATACCGACCAGCGTCCTTCTCCTCGCCCCCCTCCCCCCCAACTACACATCCCTCGTGTCGCTCCAATCGTTTCTTCCCCCTTTTCATGTACCATGGACTTTTTTTTTTTTTTTGTCTTCCCCCTTCACCAGGGAGGGAGACTATACAACTTCAATGGAGAAAGGGAGAGAGGGAGATAGTGGCTACGACGGCCCTCTTTCTCTCGCTCGCTCACACCCACACGACCTCTGCTCTCAGCTCTTTGACTTCTCTGTTCCGAAGCATAGATGCCAGCCACCGAGCAGGCAGACGCACGCCACTAGGACGTAGAGCGCGACGAGCATCGCTCCCTCCAGCCATCGCACACGGTTCACCAGCACCATCTGGGCCACGACAAGCACGGCGATGAAGCAGGTACAGGCCAGGAAGGGGTGGAAGGACAGCTCCAGTGGTGCGCCACAGGCCCACGCAACCAGCACAATGGACGGGAGGACGCACAGGAACATGTGCACAATGCAGCTGAAGGGGATGCTGGCGCCAATGTCGAGGCGGCCCTCACGGGACATGAGCACCGCTGCCCCAAAGGCCCCTCCCTCAAAGGCCAGGGGGAGCAGAATGACTAGCACAAAGGGCAGAGAGAGAACGGTGTGGGCCACGGTGGCTGCGAGGCAGTGGACGACGATGTAGCACAGCGTGGCCTGCAGCGCGCAGAGAGCCGCGGCGGCGGTGCCGGCGATGGCGATGGAGAAGCGAGGGCCGGCGGAGGGGTGCAGACGGCCCTCGCGCACTCGTCGGATGCTCTCGCGGTACTGCAGGGCGTAGGACAGCGTCGACGGGGAGTTGGGGTTCCCCGCAGAAGTGTAGTAGTTGGCGTTGGCGTGGAACACGAGAACGAGGTATATCAGGTAGACGAGCACGACTACGGTGGAGAGGCCACGGGAGATGAGTAGCAGCTTGCTGTTCTGTTCCTCCATCGCCACTTGGGGGGAGACCTTGTTCTTCGCGATGATCGAGTTCAGGTCCGGGTAGGTGATGGTCTGCGCGTACACGGTGGGGACCATGAAGACGGCGCAGGAGAACACCAGGCCGGCGCTGAACGTTGTCCAGGTGGAAACGCCAAAGGAGGCGCCAAGGCGGTCGTCCGGCTCGGGTGCCACGAGCACAGAGCCGCCGAGCACGACAAGCAGGTGGAACAGCACACAGCCCAGCAGCATCGGCTTAATCCAGCACAGGGACCGGTGCTGCCGCCACACGAGGGACCACAGCGAGAAGAGGACGACGGGTAGGTGCTCGAAAAAGACATTCACTACGACGCCCATCTTCTCGCTATTGTTGCGCAGGACCAGGTCCTCGAGGAACTCCACCGCCCACGCCGCACACGGCAGTGTGGCCACAAGGGCCACAGCAAAGGCCATCATCTGCGCGCCGGGCGTCGTCGCCGCAGCATTTGGGGAGAGGGGATCATAGAGGAGGCACAGCGCGACGAGTGCCGCGATGCACACGAGCAGCAGAAGCTTCAGCTGCGGCATGTAGTACACCGAGGCACGAACCTGGTCGCCCAGGGTGATACTGGGCCGGTGAAGGTCGTCCTCCTCAAAATCGATGGCGCCAGGGTTGTTGCTGATGCTTTCGAAGGAGTTGGACGCGTGGTGACCCTCGAAACTGCCGTAGCCAGCACTGGTGCCGGGGCCTGTGGCGTGCTGCCCCGGCCACGAGAGCGTGCGCATGTTCTCGAGCATCGCTGCTGTATATGTGTGTGTGCTTTTTGTTGGAGTGTATGGGGAAAGGGAGGAGGAAACAGAGCCGCCGCACACACAACACACACACACACACACAGGCAGACAGAAGAATGCTTGATAGTTTCCTATTTCCCCCCTCTCCTCCTCGTGTGTGGGTGACTCTCTCTCCTGGGGCAAAAATGCTTCAAGGCGACGAGTGTGGGGCAAGGTGCTGAATGAGGGTGACACGGAGGTGCACCATGTTCCATTGCCCTAGTGAGAGGGCGGCAGCGCCTTCGCTGCGGTGGTGGTGGGTGTGGTGGGGAAGGGCAGGGGCAGCCGGAATGACATCTTGCGGCTCAGTTTCTGTTCCGTGTGTGTGTGTGTCGTCGTGTTTGTGTACATGTACGTGGGACGGATGGAGGCGCGTAGTGGATTACATAGACTCACCACGAACAGTAGCAACAACGCCGATTCCGCAGCAGCGCAGGATCGGAGGATTGGTAGATACAGGGTGGGGTAGAATGGAGCAAGAAGAAGAGAGGAGGGTATGCTACATGGAAGGATACGGAGAAAAGAGCAACAGGTACGGAGAACAGTGCCGCCAACGATGAATCGCCACACACCTCTCCTCCCTTAGACGCACCTACGCCTTGGTATCGGTGCGCTTGCCGAGGAGGTCTTGGGCCTCTGCGAGCCACTCCTTCCACTCGCCCGCGGGGCACTCTTGATACAGGTGCGCAATGGCTGCGCGGAGAGCCAGCGCGGCAATGGGCTGCGCCTGCGCTTCCATGAAGGCCACCGCCACCACCGTCGCCCACAACGCCCTCTTTGCGGCACTCATCTGCGTCTTTGGGGTGATGGCCGGACCCACGGGCTCGGCGGCCTCGACCGCGTCCAGGCGGACACCAACGGCCAACGCCAAGGCCGCGCTCAGTGGGAAGCTGCCATCACGCTCCTGCAGCTCCAGCAGCCCTTCCAGCGAGGGCTCCGCCGCCACCCGTGCGGCCACCTCCTGCGCCACCATGACAGGCACAAAGGCGTCTACCGTACGCAGCATCGCTGGTGCAGGTGGTGCGTCGCGGCCCACGGCAGCGGTGTCGCTCGGGGCGACGCGGCGCGCGGCGAGGGCAGCGACCCACTTGCGGTGCAGCGTTGCGAGTTGTGCGAGGGTGCGCGCGCACTCGGCTGCTGCCGTGGCAGAGGCGAAGGAGGCCGCAGGTGGTACCGTCACCCGAGACGCGTCGCAGCGGTCGCCGCTACGGCGCAGCACAAGGCGAGTGAAGGGTGACGGGACGCCGACGGTGCAGGAGAGATGCACCACTTCGCCCATAGCAGCGGAGGCAGCGCTGTCGGCTGCCAGCAGCGCGCGGATGCGGGCAGTCGACGCTGCGAAGAGAAGGGGTGACCGCTGCCTCGCCAATGAGGGAACAGCGGAGGGGGGCACGGCACCCTCCGCACTCGATGTCCCCATGAACTCCACCACCTGTGCGCCAACCTTGCCCGTCACGTGCACGGACACCGCTGCCGGCGCGCCGGCGGCCGCGAGGGCGTAGATGGTGTGCGTGCAGCCGCTGGGGATGGCCGGGAGTGGTGCGTTGGCCGCCAGCGCCGGTCTTACCTCGTCCTCCCCCTCCCCCCCGAACGACACCTTCAGCCCCGTCAGGGCTGGGATGGCCGTTGCCGCCAGCACACTCACCAGCGCCGCTGCCGCCGCAGTGGCTGTGGGCTGTGGCGCCTCGACAAAGCAGCCGTTGCCGCAGCGGCTGAGAGTCTCCAGGAGGGCCAGGCCAGCGGCGGGGTGCTGCCCGGCGCTGGTGTTGGCCGCGGTCACGGCAACGGCGCTGAGTCGGACCTCGCCGCATGCGGCCGACACATCGCGCACGATGGCGGCCACCGTCGCGGGGGCGGTACTGGAAGGAACGGTGGCATTGTCGGAGAGGAGGACAATGTGTCGCACGTAGCCAGCGATGCGGGGCAGCACCTCGACGCTGCGGTGCTTTTCAGGAAGTAGAAGCCGCAGCGTATCCAGAAGGTGGCTGGGGCCGCCGGGGCCGGCGCTCTGCGGGTTGAGTTCCGAGACCAGAGCCTGCAGCGACGCCAGGTCCACTTGCCGGACGGGCGTGCTGCTGGCGGGGTACACCATTGTGTGGCCCTCACCGCTGAGCACCGCCACGTTCACGTAGATGGAGGCGGGGAGTGCGCGAAGGGCAAGAGCGAGGGCGTGACCGGCGGCGGCGGACGTGGCAGTGTGGTGGGAGTCGATAACAAAGACGTACTCGCTGTTCACAATGTCACCCACCTTGCCCTCCAGTCCAGTCGCGGTGAGCGTTGCGGCAATCGCCACAGGAACCTCGTCCGCCCCGCCCTCCTCCTCAGCGGGTGGGGCTTCCACAAAGATGCGAAGGGGCTCGATGGTATCCTGAGTGTCACAGGAGACGAATAGAGGGCCGCCGCGGTACGAGGTGTCGCCGCCGCCGCTGCTGCCGGAGGATGGCGCAGCGGCGCTGGTGGCTTCTGGCAGAGGCAACGTGCAGGTAAGAACGAAGGCGGAGTCGCCGTGGTAGTCGACCTGGCACGCCAAGGGCACGAGGTCGAGCTGGTTGACGGGGCTGGCCGTGTGCAGCCGCGCCTCGCCACGCAGCGGGCACGGCAGGCTGGCGGCACACACGCGTAGGTGCAGCAGACCATCGTCCTGAGGCTGGTTGAGCAGGGCGTAGATGCCGCTGTAGGCCGCCGTCATGGGCGGTGGGCGGCGGACGAGCGGCACGAGGTCTGCCGGGATATGGAAGGCGAGGCGGCCCGTCTGTGAGGTGGCAGCGGTGTCAGAGGACAGCAGTACCAGATACGTGATGCGGAGGACAATGCCGGTACCCACCGCCACTGTAAAGGGCAGCGCCACCGTCGCCGTACCAGTGTGGCTTGTGGTCGGCACCACAATATCCGCAGGAGCGCCATCCCTGCCGCCGGCTTTCGCGCCAGTGGCCTGTTCCTCCACGGGGGCGAACACCGCAGTCATGGAGCAGCCGTCGTAGGCGACTTCGTAGCCCACAATGGTCCACCCCACCGGCGCAGGGGCAGCAGCCACCACCGGCACGTCCTTGTTCGTTTGGTTTCGGTAGGTCATGTCGAGCTGGACGCTGGCTGACGGACCGCAAAGGGTGGCGTTGATGGAGCAGGAGGTCAGCGTCAGTGGAGTGCGGCTCCCCGCCACAAGGATGCCGTGTTCCTCGTCCGTGGGTGCGGGCACAGCCGCCGAGGCAGGGACGGCAGTTTGCATTCCCTTCTTCTCGTTGTTTCCGTGAGGAGTGTGTGTGTGTGTGTGTGTGTGTGCGGGTGTTCGCTGCCGGTGGGGGGGGGGAGAGGGGTGGGAGGAGCTGGACTATTGCCGTGCGGACACACAGGAAAAGGGTAAGGAGAAGATAGAGAGAGGGGACTATTGCTGCGGTCCATCGCACGACTGTTGTGCTTTACACAGAGACGCTTCCTCTCCCCCCCTCTCTCTTTGTCTCTCGGCATGATTCTCCAAACGGGGGCGGCGGTGTGTAGGGCACCGCCCACGGCGATGCAAAAACCGGCCGACCGCCTTGCCACGCGGACGCGCGCACATATCGTACTGGACTTTAAATAATCATTAAAGGGGAGGAGAATAGGACAGCCAACAAGGGACTCAGCCCCACCCACACACACAGAGACAAATCGCCCAAGGGCGGTTGATTCGGCACGCCGCTGCCCAACAAGAAAGGAGGAGGCCATTCACAAGAGAGGGAAAGGGACTCCCCTCGCAACACGTCGCACGAGCGAAAACGGCAAGTCAGATGAAGACAGGGAAAAGGAAGTACACACACACACATCACACCACACCGGAGATGCGATGACTCCGCAACAAAGGGTTCGAGGGTGGTGAAGGGTGGTGAGGGAGCACATCAGAAGGTACAATATATACGTATCAATGGCAACAGTCAACCGCATCTCGACAAGAAAAGCCCAGAGGAGGTGGCGACGCGTGTTCTGCTTCACCTGGTGCAAAGAGGAGTCAACAGCATGCCGGCAAACATCGAGGGGTGACTGAGTTGCCCCCCCCCCCCCTGCCCAATAGCGAGCCCCCCCCCGATGGCCATCCCCATCGAAGGTGAGCTCCTTCTCGCCCTCCGTTGCCTCTGCCCAGGGTGGGGGGGGGGGGGGGTATGCAAGGAGCGTTACTTGTGGCGGCGCATGCGGCGCTGGCGGCTCTCCTCGTTCTTCTGCGCGATAAGCCAGAGCAGGGCAGCGGTGAGGGTGGGGGAGAGGAGGTAGCTGGCGCGGGGGTCGGTGTGGCGGAAGATGTAGGCCATGAGGCAGGTGGTGATCAGGAAGAAGGCGGCATTAAGGAAGAAGAAGGTGTAGCCGATGCTGATCTGCAGACGCAGGCGACGCAGGCTCTTCTCGTCCTTCTCACTCACTTCGGCAAAGTGACGCTGGCGGCTCCAGAAGCTCGTCTCCACCATCACGCTGTACGCCTGGCTCAGCATGAAGGTTGTGCCAGTCGCCCCGAGGAGATACAGGATGGCGTTCACCGGCGCGGACCAGTCAAGGCCGTTGATGGCGTGACTGTAGTAGATGGGCTGAAAGGAGCAGAGAACGGCCACGATAAGGAGGGAGTTCTTCGGGTAGTCAAGACGGTTGGCGTTGATGCGCTGGTCGAGGATGACGTCGTCCTCGTTGCGCGTCTTGCCTTGCTTGGGAGCTGGCATGAGGGAGGGTGTGCAAGTAGTGGTGGAGGGAACGGGAAAAAAGGAGGCTAAAAAGGAGAATGGAAACCCGGTGATAGGCTATACAATGACGGTAGGTTCTTTTGGCCCGAACCGGAAGAGGGGAAGTAAGCATTGCGAAGACGGAGGAGAAGGAGGAAGAGAGTAGCATTGAGAGAAGGGAAGGGAAGGGTGGTGCTGGGTGAGAGGAGGCACCGGCCCTCCACGCTTCACAGCCTGTCTCGTTCTCGAACGCACCACACGGCGAGCAAAACGTGTGTGCGTTACCTTCCCCATCATTCCGTCTTCCTGACAACGAAGCGAGTCATGACGACGATAGTAACTATCGTAAAACAGTAAAGCGGAAAAGGTGAAGACTTTCGATAGCATGAAAGAAGAGGACAGAGAGAAGGGGGGGGGGGGTGGTGGTGGGAGGTGGGTGTGGTGGGGTGGGGGAGAAGGCGATGGGGGTGCCCCCACCGCCTACTTCCTTCCCTCCCTCCTCCTACTCTGGAATCTTTTCCAAGAGCTCGCGGTAGGCCTTGGCGTCCTCAGCGAAGGCAGCGTGGTCGGTGGGGAGCATGTCCCAGCCAATCTTGAGACCCGTCTCCTGGTCCCGCTTCGGGATCACATGGAAGTGCACGTGCGGCACCTCCTGGTGTGCGATCTTGCCATTGTTCTGCAGGACGTTGTACTTGTTGCTGCCGTCGGGACCCGCCACGGCGCGGCTCACGCGCGCCAGCACGCGGCCAATGTCAGCGGCTGAGTCGTAGTCGAGCTCGTGCAGCTCGGCGGCGTGGGCCTTGGGGATCACCAGCACATGGCCGCGCGCCAGAGGGTTGATGTCCATGAAGGCCAACACCTTGGCAGTCTCGGCTACCTTGTGGCATGGAATGGTGCCTTCCACAATCTTGCAGAAGATGCAGCTGCTGGACATCGTTGGTTGATTGGTGGGTTGGGGTCAAAGGAGGTGGTGGGGAAAGCTGTTGCTCTTTCCTTTTCTCAGTGTGTGTGTGGAAGTGTGTGGAAGTGGCAAGGCTTGACGAGCGTGTGCAGGATAGAGGGGAAGTGGGGGGGGGAGAGGGAGACATCGTACATGAGAGACACAGAGGTGACGGATGGATGCTCCTGCCAGGACCTCTCCTCTCCTTCTTTGCTCAGTTCCTCTCTCTGCCTTTTGTCGTATGGCTTGATAGACAAGGACATCAGCAAGGGGAGAGGAGGAGGCAAAAAGGGGGTTGTGAAGAACAACGCAATCATGAGGAGGGAAGGAGCCAATGTACCACCTCCTCCTCGCTAAACAGCCGCGGAGCGCTTAAAGCGGTTTGTGCGGCGCTCCCGACGGCCACCGCCGCCGTCCTCCGATGCCCCCCCGCCAACGGACGGTGCGGCACTGCTGACCACACGACGCCGTGACCGACGGGGGACGGGCAGCTGCTCTTCCACTGGCTGCTGCTGCAGTGGTGGGGCTTGGGGTTGGGCCACCTGCTGCTGTTGTCGTTGCGCGGGGGTCGACGGTGGTGCGGCTGCCGCAGATGTCGGAACGGCCGCGGTGGCTTCAGCTTTGGGAGCGCGGCGGCGGCGTACGGTGCGGCGAGGAGCGGCCGCCGCTTCGCCGCCGTCTTCCGCGTTGGCCTGTTGCGGGGCCGGGTTCTGGTACAGTGTCGCGGCGATGTCGGCGGCCACCACCGGCAGCGGTCCCGCGTCATCGCCGCCCTCGTACGCACGCGGCGTTAGTGGCAACGGCGGCACGCCGCTGTTGGCATCGTCGGCGGCGCGGTGGCGCGACAGCAGTTTTGACTTGCGTGGGGAGCCGCCGCCGGCACCCTCCTCTGGTGCTGTTGGTGCTGTGCCGTCTCTCTTCTTCTGCTTCGACGAGGAAGGCGAGCGGCGGCGCGGCTTCGTTGCGTGGCGGACCTCGTAGCCTTCCTTGCGACGTGCCAGGCGCTCCGCGATGGTCTCGGTGACCGTGCTGCTTCCCCCCTGCCGGAGGAGCGAGGTGGTTGGCACGAGGGCGTTGTCCTCCAGATGGGTGCAGATGGCCGCCACCATGTAGCGCAGGTTCGCTGTCGCCGTCGCCACCATCGCGTCTCGCTTCTCCTTCCGCTCCTTCGGTGTTGGCAGAGCAGCCGAGGCCGGCACCGCGGCACCACCACCACCACCACCGCCAGCACCGGAGGAGGGCAGCAACTGCACGTTGTCGTTGGCGAGCGCGGCGGCGGTGCGGCCCATGGTCTCGTAGACGAGGCTGTCCTGCTGGATGATAGCCTGCGCCACGCTGTTCAGCGCGTCCTTTGCCAGAACGAGCTCCGGTAGAACATCGCCCGCCGTCGTGTGCTTGATCACGCTTTCCATGACGGCATTCACAACGTTGAGCACCGTCAACGCCTCCGCCTCTACCAGCAACATGCCGTGGATGAGGAAGTCGGGGCTACACTCCAGGGAGACCTCAAACGCGTTGATGTCGGCGGTGATGGCGGCCACAAAGGAGCCCGCCAGGTGTGCGACGAGCCGCTGGGTCACGGCAGCGCCGAGGGCGGGCTGGCGGATCCAGTTGAGGGTCTCGTGCGCCCGCGCAATGTGCACGATGCAGTTGGACAGGTAGGGCCGGACGCTGGAGGCGGCCGGGCCGGACAGCCGCTGCCAGTCAAAGAGCGGCGCCATGAAGCCGCTCTCTCGCACTTCACGCGCGATGTGCTGCTGTGGGATAGCGAGAAACATGCTTACCATGACGTCCACCGCCAGCTGGCAGTGCTCGCCGACCCGGGAGAGGTAGGTCTGCTCAAACGTGGCCTTGCGCTCCCGCACGATGGACTCCACCTGCGCTGGCACCGTGGAGTGCTGCTGCGCGACAAGCTCAAAGACGCACGGGGCAAGCAGGTGCTCCAGCAGTATCGGTGCCACAGTCGTGGGGAGGCACAGGGTGTCCGCCATGCACTCCACGATGCCCCGCTCTTGCTCCTCCAGATCGCCGAGCAGCAGCCCTGCGTCGGCGCCGCCGCTGCTCACGTGCTGCGACTTGGTGTGCAGCATGTCGACAAAGCTCTGGAGGAGGTTCGCCACGAGCGCTTGCAGGAGCTCCTCGTGTTCCTCAATGTGCTCCTGCACCAGCTTCGCGTGGGCCGACGCGACGAACTGCGTAACGGGGTCGGCCTCCACCCCAACGCCGTCGTCGTGTCGGCCGCTGGCGGGTGCTGTTGTGGCGGGTGTGGTGGATGAGCTCTGGCGGCGTCGCAGAGTGCGGCGTGGCGCGCGCGCGGGGGCGGAGGCCGCCGTTGTTGCCGGGTCGGGGCCGATGTCCTCGGCTTTGGCTGCGAAGAGGTCCGCGCTGTCGTACACCTCGGGGAAGCGGCGAAGGAAGGGCACGGTGTGGTCGAGCACCACGGAGAGCAGGTTGAGCAGTTTGTTGGGGAGGGAAGAGGACACGAAGCCGCGGCTGAGGCGGGCCCGCACGCGGTGCTCCAGCGAGACGTTGTTGCCCGCGTGCTGCATCATGGGCAGCAGCGTGATGTACGCCTTGGTGAGCATGCCGATACCATGGGTGTAGCAGCGGAAGCACGAGGTGCGCAGCTGCTCCAACTCGCTCAGCAGCTCCCCCGCCTCCTCCACCTGCTCATTGCTCGACACCGTGGCGGTGGAGCAGGACTCGCCAATGACCACCTTGATGCGAAGGACGGCCTCGCTCACCTGCGACATGATGCGCTCCCACTGCCCCAATATCACCTCCACCAGGGTGGCCGCGTGAAGTTCCACCTGCTCGTCAGCCGAGTGGGTGAGCAGGTCGCCCCGCGTGTAGCGCGACATGGGCCGCACGAAGCCGCTGAGGACGGCGCGGTTGGCAAAGGCGAGAAAGAGGGAGTACATGATGTCGTTGGCGCTGCGGGTCATGCGGCGCACCGCCTGCACAGACAAGTCCCGAAGCGTCGTCGTTGCCGCGTTCGCCCGCGGGGTGGCTGGCCGCGAGATGCCGCCGTCCCCCCCTTCCGCGTCGCGAAGAAGGCCTTCGGGGAGCACTGGGATGAACTGAATCTCCGGCACTGTGTCCAGCGGTGTACCACCACCACCCGGGCCAAGGCGAGCAGCGCTCTGTATCCCTCCCTCTGCCGCGCTCGCGTTGTCGCCCGCATTGGCGGCTGACGAGTTGCTCGGCGCGAAGCTACCGGCCTGCGACGATTGCTGCGAGTCCTCACCGGGGCGGCTCTGTTGCTTTGGTGTGGCGGAGGGGGGCACCGCCGCGTTCCCGGAGGTGAGTTCGGTCAGCATACGGCCAAGCGGTGTGGCAGGGTCCGGCGTGAAGTCGAACACGCCGCCGTGGATCGTGGTGGCGATGCCGCCCCAGTAGGACACAATCACGTGCTCGAGGTTGTTCATGCAGGCCTCGGACAAGCGCGAGGTGAAGGTGTTGAGCAGCGCTCCCTCGGCCATGATGGTGGCCTCGGTGTCCGACCGGTCCGACAGCTGTTGCAGCATCGCTTTGCTGTGCATCAGGATCTGCGTGCAGCTGCCCTCCAGTATGTCGCCCATGTTCATGGAGCCGATCGAGAACGTGGTGTAGGTTTCGTAGTGCGTCTCTGGTGTGCGGAAGGCCGCGAGCACCGCCCCCGCGAGCGCTTCCACCTCGGCAAACCCGTGCTGCTCTGCGGGCCTCCCCGCCGCACCGCCGTTCGCGTGGCCGCCTGCGTTCCAGTCGTTCCCAAAGCCGCCAACCCGCAAATTACTGTTGGCTGCGAAGGACATGGAGCTGAGTTCGTCGTCGCGCGAGGTCGGCGAGCCGGCACCTGCGCTGGCACTGCCCGGCCCCTTCCCACCACCACCACCACCACCGCCCAGAAGAAAGGTCGAGTTCCCAACGAAGGAGTCCGTGATGTTGCCAAGCATGCCGCCACTGAACTGCAGGGAGGCGTTGAAGCCGCCTCCCCCAGCGCCACCGCTGCCGTAGGCGAAGGACGTCGTGTCTTCCTTCTCACGTGCTTGGCGCCGCTCCGCCTCCGCGCTGGGCGATGGGGCCACCTTCTTGCCCCACTCCACCGCTTCCTGCAGGAGGGCCGCGGCGCTCGCGCGCGTAAGGCGGGCGTGCATGCTGCGGGTGGAAGCGATGAAGTACTGTGCGGGGTGGTACCGACGCCGCCGTGTTCCTCCGCGGCCCTCGCCACCGCCACCACCACCGGCGTCGCCCATGCCGTCCCGCGCGAAGGATGGGCTGGCCATGCTGCCGCCCACTCCTTTCTCTGGAAAGACGAACGACGGGCTGGCGCTGACGGCAGCGGCGGCGTTCTCGGCTCCCTCCGCAAGTTTGTTTCGCAGGCTGTCCAGGGCCTGATCGTTACCGCGCCGGCGGAGCTCTGTCTGCAGCACAGTGCAAAACTTCCACAATTTCACAGTCACGATGGAGATATCCATCATCATGGAGAGAGTGTCCTCAATCAGCACCGTGTCGGCCGCGTTCGCGCGAACGAGCTCCTCGGAAAGCTGGTCCTCAAGGTACAGCGCGGCGCGCAGGAGGGCGAGGGAGAACTTGTAGGTGAACGGGCTGCGGTGCACCGCGCTGACCTTGCGCTTCTTGCTGCTCGCACTGGCAATCGCGGCGAGGTTGTCCGCACCTTTGCCAACGTAGTCGCTTGCCTCGTTGGCGTCCTCCACGTCCTCGGCGGCCAGCAGCGTGCCGTCCTCGAGATCGTAGTTCTCCTCCATGTACAGCATGGCGCGGCGCAGGCAGAGCACGGCGCCCTCGTGGTTGCTCGCCGCCTCCTCAAACAAGCGCTGCGCGTCGTCGTCCCTGAGGCGCGCGAGGGGGGTGCCGTACCAGAAGAAAAGCTCCTCACCAGGCTCCAGGAGGAAGTCGCCAAGGCCGCCCGGCCCGCCACCTGCAGCGCCGCGGCTGAGGTCCTCCAGCGCGCCACGGGCGGCATAGGCAGCCGCGACGCCATCGTCCACACCCTGCTCCGTTGCCTCGTCGTCGTATGGGTCATCGTCCTCGTCGTCCCTGTCGTCGGCGTTGGGCTGCGCGCCTTCGTCTTCCTCGTCCATCTCGCCGTCCACCCCGTCTTCACCACCGCCGTTGGCGCTGCCGGCATCGGCCTGCGAGCTGGCCTTCTTGTACTTGGATGCCGCGGCGGCGGTGGTGGTGGCGCGCTGGCGGCTGTTGCGCACAATCTGCATCGCACTCTTGCTGAGCACGACGCGCACACCGCAGTTGTCGTACAGCGTGCCCGGGACGCTGAGAACGCTGTACAGCTTGTCGAGAATGTCGTGACTCTGGCGGCTGTGCTGGACGTCAAGGTATGACTCCATGATAGGCTTGACGAGGCCTTCGCACCCGCCCTGTGCCTCCTCAAAGGCCGCCGTGATGTCCTCGAGGGCTTCCCCGGTAAACAGCTCGCGGTCAGTGGTGAAGACGGCGCTCATCGCGTCCTTGGATTCGATGAAGGTGCCGAGGTGGTCGCGGATGAGCAGTTTCAGGGCCTCGCCAGTGTCCTGTTCCGCGGCACCGACCTCGTCCACAAGTGTGCCCTCAAAGGTGCTGTGCGAGATGTTGCTGAGGGCATTCTTGATGAACTTCTTCGGCTGGAACGCGCGGCTCGTCACGTCCAGCTGCGGCTTCTTGGCAAAGACCGTGTCATCGCCGAGGATGCTCTCCATCACGCCAACGCGTCTCCCTCCTTTTCTTCTTTGTTTCCTCCGGGTATGTCCTCCTCTCCCTTCCGAGGCGGAAGCTTCGCTGAGAGGGGGGGGGGAGCGTAAATGGGAGGCCGGGGGTTGTTGCAAGATGCAAAGGTGGGCTCTACTGTTCTAGTGGTTTTCTACCTTTTGCCGCCGTGGGAGACGAGTCGTTGGTGAGGATCGAGGGAGAGGAGAAGAGGAGTGAGTGAGTGAGGGTGGCGTGGATGGCCAATGCCGTCGCCCGTTTGTGGGGGAGCACGACCGACAGCCCCGCCGCCGCGTAGCATCGCGCTGTCTCTCCTCCCCCAATCTCATAACTGTGATAAGTTGACACGCACAGGCGCCGTGCTGTCCTCTCATCCCACTCCACTTCCCCCCCTTCCTCGCTGCCACTCCATACTCTCGTGGCGGCCGCGAGGGACCTCGGGGCCCACAGTATGAAGGGGGGGGGGGGGGGCGACTACCTACTGGGCATTCGCCACCTCCCTCTCTCCGTTGTCATTCCGTTTGTTCTTGCACGAGGTATAAGCGCACATCACACAGGCGGCAAAGGGTAGCAACAGTAACAGCAATCATCCATTGTCAGCATTGTCATCAGCAGCCCCGAAGTAAAAGCGGGGATAGCGTCAGTGAGGGGAAAGCACAAAAGGAGAGAGGGAACGAGGAAGAGTCTGAGAGATAAAATGAGGCAAGGGGCGGAGGGGATGGGGTTGACGAGGCCTGTGAATGGCTCAGGCTGGAGAGAGCGAGTGAGGGAATAGCCAACCCCCTTGACTCCCCCTCCCCTGCTTTTCGGATTTGTAAAAGCAATTATCAGCAAAGGGTGCCGCCATCTCCTCCCCGCGCACGCACACAGACTGCGGCTCCCCCCCCCCCTCTCCCCTCCCCTCAGTGTTAACTGCTACTGGCATTGTAGGAGGTGAAAGCAGGGTCCTTGATGAGGTTGGCAAAGGCCGAGTTCGTTGCGGAGGTGTCGACGGCGGCTGCTGTTTCGGCCGACGGCCGCGTGATCTGCTCCAACACCAGGTTACGCATCCTGCGCGTGTAGTAGCGCTTGTAGCGCCTGGTGTAATCTGCGCGGAGTCCTTTGCTGATGTCGACCGTGTACTGCACCCAGGCGGCCTGCGCGGGGTCGCGCGCGTCGTACACATTGTGGGCGGTAGTGCGGTAGAGACAGAGCATCCTGTCGATGGCGTCGAGCGCACTGTCAATGAAGCGGGCCTCGAAGGCGAGGCGCATGCACACGTTCAGGTACTTGCCCTCGGAGAACTCCCGTTCCTTCAGCGTCATCTCCTCCATCATGAGCGCGGCGAGGTGGCAGGGCTCGCTGAGCCGCGCAAAGGCCTCCGTCTCCTTCAGCGTTCCCTCGTACCCCTCCAGCGCCTCGGCAACATGGCCCTGCTCGGACACGCGCGAGTTCTGCGCGGCGAGGTAGGCCTCGAAGGTCTTGGCCGACTTGCGCAGCGCACGGCGGCGGCCGAGCAGCAGCGCCATTGTGCGCTCCCACGCACACGCGTCGGCGTTGGCCTCCGGCGACAGCGACGACCAGCTGCCAGGGCCCACCACGGCGACCCCGTTGCCGGGCCCGCCGGCCGCGCTGGTGCCATCGGTAATGGCCGGGGTGCCACCAGCGGCTGCCTGGGCGTCCCCGTCGCCCCAGAAGAAGTTCGCCACGGACCGGACAATCTTCGTCGACGTGGACGCGATCTTGCCAGCAGCGTCGTCGGCAAAGCCTCTGCGGCGCTCGCTGACGTCGTCGAGGAACTTGTTGGCCTGCTTCATCTCGCGGAGGGCAGCCCGCAGGCGCACGAGTGTGCCAGTCTCGAAGCTGTCGCGCGGGTCCAGGAAGAATGGCGGCACCCACTCCGAGAAGAGGACAATCTCCGGCATGGCGGAGATCTCCTTGAGGAAAAACTGCAGGTTCGTCCGCTGCGCCATCATCGCGTCTCCCGCACCAAAGTACGTCTCCACATCCTTGACGCTGCTCTTGGAAGGGAGCGGGGGGACGATGATGGTGGGGAACTGGTAGACAAGCAGCTCGCGGAGGTCCAGCACCTCGCTGTACCGCCGCTCCGCCATTGAGTAGCTCCCCCGCGTCCACTCATTCCGCTTCACACCGCTGTCCACGTGCGACATGTGTGGGCCCAGCGGGATATCGGGCACGGTGAAGTGTCCATCGTTGTCCACAAGCACCTCGGTGCAGATGGGGAAGTACGTGATGGGACGCAGCACCTCATTTCCTTTGAAGGGTGCGTCCACCCGAAACTTCACTAGCACGCGGCGGTCGTCAGGGCCCTGCCCGGCCGATGCACCGCCGGCTCCACCACCGTCGCCCGCGAAGACGGGGTGGCCCCCCGAGGCCTGAGCAAAGGGAGAAGCAGCCGGCGCACCCGGGGCCGTGGGCTGTTGCTGCTGCTGCTCACGGAGGGACGCGGCAGGCGCTGTGGGTTGGGTAGATACCACAGTCACCGTCGGGCTCGAAGGCTGTTGTTGTGGCTGCTGATGCTGGGGTGGTGGCAGGGGGTGCTGCTGGAGTTCCGTCTCGCGGAACGCGTCCTCAAATGGGTTGCCGTTTCCGTTGAGCATCGGTGCTGCCTCAGAGAGGATGGGGCGGAAGATGTGTGGGGATGGGGGCGAGCAGGAAGCTGGTCGAGTGGGTGAAGTGGTCTCTTCTCTCTCTATATTCAATCCTATCAGAGTTGACTCTCCTTGCCATGACAGAGGGACAGAGGGGACAGGGACGGGGGATGTGAAGGGTGCCATGGCCATTTCCCTGCGTGGCGCGTCTCTCGCCGAGATGCTGAGAGGAGGAGGGGTGTGTCGACGGACCTCCCATCCTCGTGGGACTGCCACTAACCTCCGCCTCCCCTTTTTCTTTCCCACAGGGACAGCATCTCCTCGGGCTGCTTTCGTACAGTACATGAAGGAGGGTGAAAGGGAGGGACACCGCAAAGGGTCGAATCCCTCATAGACAAGTGGAGATGGACTCCGTGTTCATGTACATGAGGTATAAAAAAAAAAAAAAGGAAAGGGAGTGACATGTGGGAAGAGGAGAGGACACACACACGCGGGAGACGGGAAGCGAAGGAGTACGGCGAGTGCCGCCACATGGTTAAGTCCCCTCCCTCCTGACTGACATGTGTGTGTGCATGTCTGTCCACGGGAAGCGTGGGTGCCTAGGCGGGGTAGTGGGAGAGAGTTTTGCGCAGCGATTCGACGACGGGCTGCTGGTTCTTGATGAAGTCAAGGAGTTTCTGGTGCCGCTCCGTCAAGTCAACAACCTTGATGCGGGTCTCGTTAATGTCCGCTTTGCGTTGCTCGTAGTCGAGTAGAAGGTCCTCTGAGCCGACGAGCGGCATCTTCTCCTTCAAGCGCGCGTTCGATCTGAGGTAGCCGTCGCGGCGGCGCTTCGTCTGCGCGAGCTGGTCTCTGACGCCGTTGAGCTCGTCCTCGGTGGAGCTGACCTGGCGGCGCAGCTGGCCGTTCTCGCCCTTCATGAACTCCAGCTTCTCCTTGACGTGGGCGAGCACGTGAATGGTGGTGGTCACTTTGCGGCACAGCTTGGCGAGGTCCTCGTTCCTCTCCTCGATTTTCTCGTTGAGGTTGGTGTTCTCAATCTTGAGCTGCTCGAAGTCGATGAGGTACATGCCCTCGTTGTGGCGCTTGTCCTTGTCGTTGGCGCTGCGCTTGAGCTTCTTCTCGTAGTTCCTGAGCTGGATGTAGTGGATGCGGGCGGCCTGGATGCGCGCGCGGAGGGCCTCGTCTGTGGCGAGGAACTCAGCCACCTCCTTGGCGGGGATGGTGGTGTGGTGGGAGCGCATGAAAGGGGCCTGCTCGCACGTCTCTTTGATGAACTGTCTAAAGTTTTCCTCCTGCATGGCGGCCTCGTCGACAGTGCCCTGGTACTCCTGCCGCAGTTTCTCCAGCCCGCTCTCCGCCGCCGCCTTCTGCGCCGCCACATGTGCCTTGTCCACGGACAGCTGGCGGACCATGGACCAGTACTGTTGCTCCTGCTCAGGTGTCGTCAGTGGGCCGGCGTCGTCCTCGCCCTTCCTGGCGCGCTGCTCGGCAAAGTGTTTGGCTAAGGTACGCTGGCAGGCAAGGTTGCGATCCAGCAGGCCCTCCCGCTCGTGCAGCAGTCGGCGGTAGTCGTTCAGCAAAGACTCCGTTGTTTGCACCGTGGCCATGTCACCGGAGGCCCCCGCGTCGCTGGACGTGTCCTGTTGGGCAGCGTTTGCCAGGGCCACGGCCGCGGCCTGCCGAGCCGCCGCCCCGTGCGTCCGTGCCGCGTCATCGTCCATCCGCTGCTTATACTCGTGCCAGCATTGCTGGATGACCAGCGCGGCGGCCTCCTGCATCGCCTCCTCGCGCTTCCGTTGCATTTGCTCCTCGTACATGTTGGCGCCTACGGGGATAGTAGAGGATCGGTGCGACGGGGGGGGGGGGGAGGGCTCTGCGCGGTCTCTCGCCGAAGGGGACTCTCCTTTCCTATTGGACTGTCTAATCTGACTTGTCGGGGAGAGCTAAGCGGCGTAGCGAAAAGAGAGAGAGAGGGGTAGAGAGAGAGAAGGAAGGGAGTGGAAACAGGAGGCGGCTTTTCTTTGCTGCCCAGAGCTGTGTCGACTGTGGTGTGGTGTGGTGTGGTATGGTGTGCACATGGCACAAAGGGGGTG